>CAJHQP010002814.1:0-77892 GCA_905132765.1 Moricandia arvensis | reverse complement strand
TTCTTCACGCCTAGCATTCAGAGTAGAAGGATCAACAGAGTGTGGTCTGAGCATCTCCAGTTCTGCCCACAAGGATCTGAACTTGCCAAAGTGAGTTTGAAACTCCACGTCTGCTTGACTGAGAGCATTAATGGCTTTTTTACTTCAAACACTCTAGTAAGGTTGGAAGCATTTCCATAAACCTTTTAGAGAGTTTCCCATAGTTCTTTGGCAGTCTCATAGTATGAATAAGACTCCAAGATAGCTGGTTCCAGAGAGCTTTGGATGAGAGAGAGCACCATCTGATCTTCTTGCACCCATTTTTCTTCATCAACCACCACTATCTCCTTTCCATCTTCTCCTTGGACGATCTGCTTTGGAGCTGCTCCAGTGGAGACATGACTCCATAATCCTCTTCCTCCAAGGGCAGTTTTCACCAATCTGGACCACAAGAGGTAGTTAATCCCCTTTAGTGTCACAGGTATGGTAACAGACTTGTTGTTCTCCATCTTTCACTCACTTAAACCCAGAAGAACAAAGAGTGAATCTTGAAGAAAAATGCAACAAGAACAAAGTATAAAGCTTTGCGGAAGTAAAGAATAGGTTCAAGAGCTTTGTTGCTCTGATACCATGATAAAATGAGAAGATTTGAGCTTGGTTTCGTGAAGAACACTGGAGAAAATGAAGAACAATTGAAGAGAGAGAAGAGAGAGAAGAGAGGACTCGTGAGAGAGAGAGAGAGAGACCAAGAAAAGAAGAAGAAAAAAATTGTGTTTCTTGCTTGATTTAGGTTACAAAGGATACTTTAAATAGAGTAAGACAGACAATAAAGAATGAATAAACAATTGGTCTTCTGAAGATGCTCTGGACGTGCAGGGCACACTCAGCTGGACAGAAATGGAAAGCTTCTTTGTTTCTTTCTTCCTTGGTCTTCTGAAGATGCTCTGGACGTTCAGGGCACACTCAGTGGTGATCTGAGGTAATAAAAAGAGGAGGTTTAAAGGGTTTAGGATGGATTTTGGGATCAAAGGGAGGTTGTGCAAATTCCGGGTCAAGTGTACGGACGTTACGGACCGTACGGACTGTACGGCCGACCGTATGGACCAGTCGACCCAAATGACTTTAAACTTGACCAAATCACATTTTGGTCTTGTGCAAATTCCAGGTCAAGTTGTACGGATCCGTACAACTCATGGTCCGTACATCCATGGCCGAAACTTGAGTCACAAGGCAGAAGGAAAAAGATAACCTTAGTGGGTGAAAAGGAAGAAGGTTAACTTGTTGGTAACTCGGTAAAGAAGTGGCTCGCAGATAAGGGGTCAAACTTGACCAAGACAGCCTGTCCAAGGCTGGAAAGGAGAAGGCATCTGGTCAAGATGCCAAAAGCATCTCGCACCCTCGTCCACTCATTCAAACCAGGTGCGCCTCTTCCCTTGACCAGCCACGTCTCCCACTCCACAACCTTTGCTTTTTGTATCCGTTGTAACCCTAAAGCTCTGCCTATATATTTGTATCTCCTCTCTGAATAATCAATCAAGCAAATCATTTCTTTCTCTTGCGGTTCTCTCTACTCTCTCTCGAGTTCATCATGAACATCAAGTAAACTCTCTTCTAATCTCTCAATCTTTCACTCTTTCTCTCATACTCTCGGTTACTCTACTCTATTTCTCTTAAAATCTGATGGTATCAGAGCCAGGTTCGTTACATCCTGGTGTTTAGATCTACTATCTTCAGCTTCATCTCGAGTTCAAAGGTTCAAGCTTTCTGGGTTCTTGAAGTTCGTTTAGAAGATGGAAGGAAGCAAGGTGATGTTAGCGGTTCCGGTTTGTGGAGTCATATCACTGATGAAGCTCCAATATCAGTTGCTAGTGAGGAAGAAGGTGCAAAGGAGGCTGCTTTAGCTGCTCAACAGAAGTGGATCCAAGATGACATGATGGTGCAAACCATGATTCAAGGTTCTCTAGATCCACCCATCCTAGAAGCTTACAGCTACTGCGAGACTCCAAAGGACCTGTGGGAGACTCTCCAGAAGATCTATGGTAACACTTCCAATCTGAGCCGAGTGTTTGAGCTCAAGAGAGCCATAAACACTCTTGCTCAAGAAGAAGTTGAGTTTACCAAACACTTGGGTAAGTTCAGGGTACTCTGGTCCGAACTGGAAATGCTTAGACCCAACACAACAGATCAAGATACTCTCATGGAGAGGCGTGAACAAGATCAGGTGTTTGGGTTAATGTTGACTTTGAATCCGGCCTTCAACGATCTGATTAAGCACATACTCAGGTCACCAAAGCTTCCAACTTTGGAGGAAGTGTGTGCTCAGATTCAGAAGGAGGAAGGGTCCTTGGGGTTGTTCGGTGGTAAGGGAGATCTGTCCGTGGCCAATCAAGCTGAGGCTGTCCAAGCTAAGAAAGCTATGTACAGGCCTGATGAAAGAAGAGGAGGTGAGGAAAGGAGGTTTGGAGGCAACTGTGATCACTGCAAGAAGCCGGGTCATAAAAGGAGCCAATGTTGGATACTCCATCCTCATCTCAAGCCGGGTAAGTTCATGAAGGACCGAGATGCTAGAGCTCACCTGTCAACCGAAACAAGTGAAGCTGGTGGTTCATCCGTAGCTGGTTCTACCACTCGTGAAGGAGAAGGAAAGGCCTTGACATCTCACCAGACTCCCTTGAAGAGCATGGACCATGAGCTAATCAGGAGGTCTGACATTGATGCCCTCATCAAAGCTCTCAAAGAGAATGGTAATGTATCTGGTAACCCTCTAGGGTACTCCTATGCTGCTCATACTTTGCTTAATATCCCTGATCAATTATCAAGTGAAAATGACTCTCAGATTGCTTCATTTAGGCTTCTTAAGAACTATGATCAATTAGAAAGTGAATCGCCTAGCTCCTATCATGCTCATAAAACTAGTAAGCCTCTTGTGGTTTATTCAGGAGCTTCTCACCATATGATTAGTGATGATAAGTTGATAAAAGACATAGAACCTGCTCATGGTCATGTAATGATTGCTAATGGTGATAGGATAGCAATAAGAGGAATTGGCAAGTTAAACATATTTGATAAGGAATCTAAAGCCTTTTACATCCCCGAATTCACATCTAATTTGTTGTCTGTAAAGAGATGCACCACTGATTTGCATTGTAATGTCATATTCAGTCCTAATGATGTCAAGTTTCAGGATATTGAGAGCCATAAGTTGATCGGAAAGGGAGTAACAAAAGGAGACCTTTAAATGCTTGAAGACATCATCCCTAGTCTGGATTTTAAATACTCGTTTAGTTCTACTTCTGTGTTGAATAATGATGCATTGTGGCATGCTAGAGTAGGTCATCCTCATGTTAGAGCCTTAAGCTTAATGTTACCAGGTGTCATGTATAAGAATAATGAGTGTGAAGCATATATCTTGGGTAAACATTGTAAGGCAGTTTTTCCAAAATCTACAACTCTTTATGAAAAGTGTTTTGATCTTGTGCATTCAGATGTGTGGACTGCTCCTTGTTTATCTAGGGAAAACTACAAATACTTTGTTACATTCATTGATGAAAAATCGAAATACACCTGGATAACTCTCATTCAAACTAAGGATAGAGTGCTTGATGCATTTAGAAATTTTCAGGCTTATGTGACTAACCATTACCATGCCAAGATTAAGATTTTCAGGTCTGATAATGGTGGTGAGTATGCAAGCCTTGCATTCAAGCAACACCTAGCTCAACATGGGATCCTTCACCAAACAAGCTGTCCTTACACGCCACAACAAAATGGAGTGGCTGAGAGGAAGAATAGACATCTTATGGAGGTGGCTCGGTCGATCATGTTCCAGTCCAATGTTCCCAAAAGGTTTTGGAGTGATGCGGTGAGTACTGCTTGCTACTTGATCAACAGAACACCTACCAAAGTTCTAGATGACAAGGCACCATTTGAAGTTCTGAACAAGGAGAAGCCGGCCTTAAGTCATCTAAAGGTGTTTGGATGTCTATGCTTTGTTCTGGTTCCCGGGGAATTGAGGAACAAACTGGAACCAAAGAGCACAAGGGCAATGTTCATTGGGTACTCTACAACTCAGAAGGGCTACAAGTGTTTTGATCCAAAGACAAGGCGTGTTCTGGTGTCCAGGGATGTGAGGTTTGTGGAGTCAAGAGGTTACTATGAGGAGAAGAGTTGGGATGATTTGAAGGATCTATCCCAAGTATTTGATAAGGCAGCAAGCCTTAGGATCATTCTTGAAGGTCTTGGGATCAACACAACCCAGGATCAGGGTAGGCAAGAAGGGCCTAACACTAATGAAGCTGAAGATCAAACTCACCATGATCATGAAGGGGGAAATGGACCTGAGGCCGAAGTTGATCAAAATGAGGAATACTCAGGAGTTCATGATCAAGGTGAGGCAGCAAGTGAAGAAGGAATTGAAGAAGTCAATGGACCTGAAGAAGAAGGTCATGAGGAACCAGTGGAAGAAGCTCCACCTCTGAGGAGAAGTATGAGAGTAATGAGAGACCCTTCAAATTGGGTTAACACTCGGGTGTACTACAATGCCCAAGCAGTAGCTCATCCGAGTCAGGTGGTATGTTCTTTTGCCAAGCTTCCAAAAGAGCATTGTGCGTTTATAACTGGCCTGGATGAAAGCCAAGTGCCAAGATCTTATGAAGAAGCTATGAAGGATGAAAAATGGAGAGCCTCAGTTGCGGATGAGGCTAATGCCATGATCAAGAACGAGACATGGTATGAAAGTGAACTGCCTAAAGGGAAGAAAGCAGTAACCAGTATGTGGATATTCACCATCAAGTTCTTACTAAATGGGAAGATAGATAGAAGGAAGACAAGGCTAGTGGCTAGAGGGTTCACTCAAACATATGGAGAAGACTATCTTGACACTTTTGCTCCAGTTGCGAAGCTCCACACTATTCGGATTGTTCTTTCAGTGGCAACCAATCTGAAGTGGGATCTTTGGCAAATGGATGTCAAGAATGCCTTTCTTCAAGGAGAACTTGATGATGAAGTCTACATGAAGCCTCCACCAGGTCTTGAGAGCCTTGTGAAACCGGGAAATGTGCTGAGGTTGAAGAAAGCTATCTATGGCCTAAAGCAGTCGCCTAGAGCCTGGTACAACAAGCTTAGCACCACTCTGAATGGGCAAGGCTTCAGGAAGTCTGAGCTTGATCACACTCTCTTCACCCTCATCACAAACTCAGGTATCATTGTCCTTCTGGTCTATGTTGATGACATCATCATAACTGGAAGTGACAAAGCAGGTATACAAGATACTAAAGACTATCTAAAATCTGTGTTTGAAATTAAAGACTTAGGGGAGATGAAATACTTCCTTGGAATTGAGATATGTAGGTCCAAGGAAGGCTTGTTCATGTCCCAAAGAAAATACACCCTTGATCTTTTGAGAGATGCAGGTAAACTTGGTGGAAAGATAGCAAAAATGCCATTGGAGGATGGGTACAAAGTACCATGAGAGGGGGAGATAGAAAACAGTCCATACCTTGAAGATCCTAAACTCTATAGGAGGATGGTTGGTAAGTTAATATACTTGACCATTACCCGTCCTGATATCTGTTTTGCTGTGAACCAGGTGAGCCAGCACATGCAAGAACCAAGGGAGCATCACTGGAGGATGGTGGAACGGATCCTAAGCTATCTGAATGGATCACCAGGCCAAGGTCTATGGATGGGGTGCAATGAGAGCACTGAAGTGGTGGGTTACTGCGATGAAGATTGGGCAGGAGATAGAGCTGATAGGAAATCGACCACTGGCTATTGTACCATTATTGGAGGAAACCTAGTCACTTGGAAAAGCAAGAAGCAAAAGTTGGTCTCTTGTTCAACTGCTGAGGCTGAGTATAGAGCCATGCTGAAGTTGACAAATGAATTGGTGTGGATCAAAGGGATACCGAAGCATCTAGGAGTAGAGCAAGCCACACCCATGACTATGCATTGTGATAACCAAGCGGCTATCCACATTGCAACCAACTCGGTGTTCCATGAAAGGACAAAGCACATTGAAGTCGATTGCCACAAGGTGAGGCAAATGATTGGTCTTGGAGAGATCTTGCCATGTTACACAAGGAGTGAGGATCAGTTGCGGATGTCTTCACTAAGGCTGCAAGGCAGAAGGTCATTGAGTCTATTCATACTAGATTAGGACTCATTGATCTCTTACCAGACAACTAATCCCCTCGCCATGGGGTCTCCACTCTTTTTCCCTCATCAAAGGGTTTTATCCCACAAAGGGTTTTCTCTTTGGTGAGGTTTTTAATGAGGGGGAGCTCATAGCATTCCAAGCTTGACTTGTTCCACATGGTCAAGCTTGAGGGGGAGTGTTGATCTGAGGTAATAAAGAGAGGAGGTTTAAAGGGTTTAGGATGGATTTTGGGATCAAAGGGAGGTTGTGCAAATTCCGGGTCAAGTGTACGGACGGTACGGACCGTACGGACTGTACGGCCGACCGTACGAACCACTCGACCCAAATGACTTTAAACTTGACCAAATCACATTTTGGTCTTGTGCAAATTCCGAGTCAAGTTGTACGGATCCGTACAACTCATGGTCCGTACATCCATGGCCGAAACCTGAGTCACAAGGCAGAAGGAAGAAGATAACCTTGGTGGGTGAAAAGGAAGAAGGTTAACTTGTTGGTAACTCGGTAAAGAAGTGGCTCGCGGATAAGGGGTCAAGCTTGACCAAGACAGCCTGTCCAAGGCTGGAAAGGAGAAGGCATCTGGTCAAGATGCCAAAAGCATCTCGCACCCTCGTCCACTCGTTCAAACCAGGCGCGCCTCTTCCCTTGACCAGCCACGTCTCCCACTCCACAACCTTTGCTTTTTGTATCCGTTGTAACCCTAAAGCTCGGCCTATATATTTGTATCTCCTCTTGAATAATCAATCAAGCAAATCATTTCTTTCACTTGCGGTTCTCTCTACTCTCTCTCGAGTTCATCATGAACATCGAGTAAACTCTCTTCTAATCTCTCAATATTTCACTCTTTCTCTCATACTCTCGGTTACTCTACTCTATTTCTCTTAAAATCTCACTCAGCTGGACAGAAAGGGACAGCTTCTTTGTTTCTTTCTTCCTTGGCAGAGCATGTGACTTTGGTTTGTCACAAAGCTCCAACAGCTCCAGCAAGTTGCCTACACTTGTTTATATTATTCTAGAGCTTAAGGAGACCAGAGAAGATATTTAAACTCGTCCCATTCCTTTAATTGCCTTCCAAGACACTCTTAGGGCAAGCTGTACGTACAGACTTGTAGGTCAAGTTGTACGGACAAACTTGCATCCTAAGCTAACTTGAATTTGCCTCTCTTTTGTTCTTTATTGCCTCAACCTTGTTATTGCTTCATGTCAACAAGAGAGAGAGAGTAAACAAGTAAAGAGGAGGTTTATTTCTCCTTAATTAATTCATTCTGCTTACTACATTGTTTTATAGGGAACCAGAGAGAGAGAGAGGACAGTGACATTTAGAAACAAACAAAAGAGAAACAATAAACTAATGCAAGTGGTCCTGGTCCTCTCTGGTCGAGATTCCTGATGCTGAGAGTGACCTCTCCAAACAGTCCACTCTTGCCTGATTTGAATCATGTGACTTCTCCTATTTTGAATTCAAAATTGGTCCAGAGATCCCTCCTCCCACGTGAGTAAGGTTGGCAAGTGAGTGAGACTTGCCTTGTCTTCCAAGTCAAGCTAGGTCTTCTCTTCGATGACTTGAGTTCCAAGTCTTGTACGGAATGCCTTGTTCCTCAAGTCTCTGAGTTTCTTCTCCACTTTGTCCATTCTGATCAGTGTCTCTCATTCTCTTCTTGTTCTTCATCTCAATATTTATTGTGTATGGAGAATGATGAACATGAAGAACAAGAGAGAGAGAGAGTAGAGAGAGAGTGGATTTCGAAAATGAGAGAGAGAGTAGTGAGGAAATGATTTCCTTGCTTTGATTAGGTTCTAAGACCATCCCATAAATAGGGAAATACAGGTTACAAACAGACAAAGAGGATAATACTAAACAAAGGCTTCTGTACAAGACAAAGTAGACCAGACCAACCAGATGAAAGTGACAGGTCTGATTCTCTCTCTTCCTCAGCCTCACATGTAATCTTCTGTTGGAATCTTCTCCCCAACGGATCCCTGCTCTTCCTGAAGCCTCAGACCACTTAAATATATTATTCTGGTCGCTGACTTTGTTACTTGCCTTGCAGGTTAGGTCTTGGTCAAGATTGGACTAAACCAGTTGTACAGAAAAACTCAATCTTGGTTCATTCTAATTGCCATTGCCTTCTTCTCCTTCCTCTGATTTTATTCTTCATGTCAACAGAGGTCATTATGCCAATGAATGTACCAACAAGAGAGTCATGATCTTGCTGGAAGATGGAGAGTATGCCTCAGAAGATGACAACACCGAGTCTGACCAAGAAGACACTGAAGAAGAACATGAAGAAGGACCAGTCCAGGGGAAGCTTTTAGTAGCAAGAAGCCATCTAAGCTTGCAAAACAAGTCTGAGGAGCTAGAGCAGCGTGAGAACCTCTTCTACACCCGGTGCTTGGTCCAAGGAAAGGTGTGCAGCCTTATTATTGATGGAGGTAGTTGTGTGAATGCTGCGAGTGAAACCATGGTCAAGAAGTTGGGATTGAAGGTTCAAAAGCATCCCAAACCTTACCAGCTACAATGGCTGAATGAAGAAGGCACCATGAAGGTTTCAAGTCAAGTCCTTATTCCCTTAGTCATTGGGAGATATGAAGATGAAGTCTTGTGTGATGTGTTGCCTATAGAAGCTGGTCACATACTTCTTGGAAGACCTTGGCAATCTGATCGCCGAGTTATCCATGATGACTTCACCAACAAGCACTCCTTTGTAAGATCTTTTAAGATCTTAGACGAATAAGTAACAAGAACAAGACTAGAAAGAGATTTGATGAAAGAAATACTCGGTTTAGACTAAGAACTAGGAAGATTAATGAGAGATTATGAAGAACATTATGAGACTCGAAAGTTTAGAGAGAACTGTGTGCTTTATTCATAGAGAGAGTTCAGAATATATAGAGAGGGTTTACAAGGGTTTCGTAAAACAAAGAGAGGTAAGGTATGTGGACAGGAGAAGAGGCGCGTCCCATGGTTCAAACGAGTGGCTCTGGTGGCTAGATGCCAATGGCATCTTGACTAGATGCTCCTCACTTTACAGCTTGCACCGGCTGGTAAGCTTGACCAACCTTATCCATAAACGGTAACCTTTGCGCCTAAAGCTTCAAGGTTACTCGACCCAAACCTTTTCTTTCACTCCAAGTTAACCACTCGATCTTCACATGGTAAGTAATCTTCTCTTTTACCTTTTTACCTTTTTCACCTCAGTAACTTTTTCTTGTAAGCACAACCCCATTTTTGCACATTACCAAAACATGGTTTAAAGCTCTTTTGGGTCGACCTTATACGGCCTGTACGGCCTTGTACGGCCTGTACGGCCTGTACGGCCTTGTACGGCCTGTACGGCCTTGTACGGACAAGGTCGACTCAAACCCTTCTCTTTTCCTCCTTCTCTCTATTCCACACAAACTAGATACCTCAACTTAACACTCCCCCTCAAGCTTGACCATATGGAACAAGTCGAGCTTGGAAGGCTATGAGATCTCCCTCATTAAAAACCTCACCAAAGAGAAAACCACGGTTGGGATAAAACCCTTTGATGAGGGAAAAGAGTGGAGATCCCATAGCAGGGGATTAGCTAAGTTGGTTTAGATCAATGAGACCCAACCTCACATGGATGGACTCCATTGTCTTCTGTCTTGCAGCCTTTGTAAACACATCTGCCAACTGATCTTCACTTCTTGTATGGCACGGCAAGATCACTCTTAATCCAATCATTTGCCTCATCTTGTGACAATCCACCTCAATGTGCTTGGTTCTTTCATGGAAAACAGAGTTGGAAGCTATATGGATCGCAGCTTGATTATCACAATGCATAGTCATTGGTGTAGACTGATCAACCTCCACATGCTTTAGAGCCTTTGATCCACACCAGCTCGTTTGTGAGCTTAAGCATTGCCCTATACTCAGCTTCGGCACTGGAACAAGAGACCACCTTCTAATGGTGTGAAGTTTTGCAACTGGAGCAAAAGTATCCACATAATCTTCTCCATAGGTTTGAGTAAATCCTCTTGCAACCAACCTGGTTTTCTTCCTATCAATCTTCCCATTTGCCAAGTATTTGATGGTAAAGATCCATCTACTGGTCACAGCCTTCTTCCCTCTTGGTTGTTCACTCTCATACCTTGTGTCATTCTTAATCATGGCACTTGCTTCAGCACCAACTGACTCCTTCCACTCCTTGTCTTTGACAGCTTCCTCATAAGATCTTGGTATATAGCTCTCGTCCACACTCACCATAAAGGAACAATGCTCTTCTGGATACTTAGTAAAGGAGCAGACCACTTGGGACGGATGAGCAACAGCTTGGGCATTATAGTAAACCTTAGTGTTAACCCAATCAGATGGTGGTCTTCTTATCCTAGAACTTCTTCTCAGCTGTTGCTGCTGTTCTACTTCCTCCGGTTCTTCCTCCCCTTGATGATCAGTACTTCTCTGACCTTCTTGAGTATCTCCACCTTGATCATGAGAGCCTGAACTTCTATCTACCCCTGGAGAGTCAAAGTCTTCTTGTCCCGAATCAAACTCTTCACCACTACCAGAGTCTTCACCTTCTTGATCTTCAGTGTTTCCCCCCCTCATGATCAAGGTGGGGAGACTGATTTGCTTCATTTGTCCCTGTTGGACCACTCTCATTCGGGTTCTTGGTCACTCTAATGCCAAGACCTTCCAATATAATTCTAAGAGTTGTTGCCTTATCCGAGGTAAGGTCCTTCAACTCTTCTTGATTCTTCTCCTCATAATACCCCCTTTCTTCTATGAACTTGACAGCCCTAGACACCAGAACTTTTCTTGCCACCGGATCATAGCACTTGTAACCCTTTTGAGTTGTGGAGTAGCCTATAAACATTGCCTTTGTACTCTTGACTTAAAACTTGTTTCTCATCTCTCCAGGAATCAGTACATAGCATAGGCATCCAAAGACTCGTAGATAGTCCACTGATGGTTTATACTTGTTTAGAACCTCAAAGGGGGCTTGATCATTCAGTACCTTTGTAGGTGTGCGGTTGATGAGATAGCAAGAAGTAGTCACAGCATCACTCCAAAATCTCTTATGCACATTTGCTTGAAACATTAAGGACCTTGCGACCTCCATGAGATGGCGATTCTTCCTCTCAGCCACTCCATTTTGCTGAGGAGTGTAAGGGAAACTAGTCTGGTGAAGGATCCCATGTTGAGCTAAATGATACTTGAAGGCATGGCTTGTGTACTCTCCTCCATTATCTGATCTAAAAATTTTAAACTTGGCATGATAATGGTTATTCACATAGGATTGAAAGTTTTTAAATGCATCAAGGACTCTATCTTTAGATGGAATGAGTGTTAACCAGGTGTATTTGGATTTTTCATAAATGAATGTCACAAAATACTTATGATTATCCCTAGATATGCAAGGAGCAGTCCAAACATAAGAATGAATTAAATCAAAGCACTTCTCATAAACAGTAGATGATCTTGGAAAGACATTCTTACAATGCTTGCCTAAAATGCAAGCTTCACACTCATTATTTTCGAAAACAACACCTAGTAACATCAAGTTCAAAGCTCTAACATGAGGATGTCCTAGTCTACCATGCCATAAAGCATTCTTATTCAAAGCAGAAGAAAAAGTAGTGAAGGAACAACTAAAACTAGAAACAGGATCAAGCTCTTCAAGCATATATAACTCGCCCTTGGTAACTCCTTTTCCAATCATCCTTTGGCTCTCAATATCCTGAAACTCAACCTCGTGAGGACTGAATATCACCTTACAATTCAAACCATTAGTGCATTTCTTAACAGATAACAGGTTTGAAGTGAATTCAGGCATATAGAAAGCTCTTGAGTTCTTACTAAACAGTTTTAGATTTCCCACTCCTCTAATAGGAATCTTATCACCATTAGCAATCATGACATGACCATTAGCTGGTTCAATATCTTTGATCAGATTGGTGTCACTTATCATGTGATGGGAGGCTTCTGAGTCTACTATCAAAGGTTTAGTTGAGCTATTAGCAATATGACAAGTACCTTTAGGACTAGAACAAGCAAGACTTTGGCGGTTCATTTCATTTTCTAATGTCCTACCAGTTCAATCAGTCCTAAGATCATTCACATTCTCTAGCTTACTAGCAACCATTGAAGCACCAAGAGAATACCCATTAAGGTTACCAAAGGTGTTACCATTCTCCTTGAGCATTTTGATGAGGGCTTCAATGTCAGACCTCCGGATGTAGTCCTGATCATTGTTCCTGTTAGCACCACCCGTGTAGGCAACCAGGGACTTTCCTTCACTTGCCTCCCTCTTATCACCATCGGTTGTCTTGCTTGAGCTTGCAACAGTTGACCCCTCTGAGATGTGAGCTCTAGCTTCCCTCTCCTTCATGAACTTGGCCGGCTTGAGATGTGGGTGGAGGATCCAGCACTGACTCTTCTTGTGGCCGTGCTTCTTGCAATGATCACAGCTACCATTGAACCTCTGGTCTTCATACTTGGTGAAAGCAGCTTTGTTTGCCATTGGTGTTTCAACCTGATCAGTTTGCGCAGCTTGGTTAGCCAAGGTAAGCTCCCCCTTACCTCCAAACAACCCAATAGAGCCTTGCTCCTTTTGTATCTGAGCACACACATCTTCTAGAGATGGAAGCTTCTCAGCTCTCAAGAGATGCTTGATGAGGCTGTTGTAGGCAGGGTTTAGAGTGAGTAGGAACCCAAAGACCTTATCTTGCTCACGCCTTTCATTCAACTCATCAGCATCAACCGTGCTTGGTCTCAGCATCTCTAACTCGGACCAGAGAGCTCGGAACCTTCCAAGATGCTTAGTGAACTCCATATCTTCTTGTAGCAACCCGTTGATTGCTCTCTTCACCTCAAACACCTGTCTCAAGTTTGAGATGTTTCCATACACCTTCTTCAAGGTATCCCATAGATCCTTTGCGGTTTCACAGTAGCTATAAGCTTCCATGATAGGAGTCTCAAGAGATCCTTGAAGAAGTATCATCACCATCATGTCTTCTTGCTGCCATTTCTCCACCTCACTTGTGGCACTTGCAGCTTCACCTTCTTGAGTAATGAGCTTAGGAGCTTCACCGGATGTGATATGTCCCCATTGTTAGAATGAGAGATTTAGAAGTATTTTACTGCTGGAGAATGAAGAACATGAAGAACAAGAGAGAGAAAGAGAGAGAGAGGCATTTCGAAAATACAAAGAGAGAAGGAGAGAAATGATTTTCTTAACTGATATGGGATGCTTAAAATAATGTTTTATAGACCCAAGAGGACTAAAGAAGACAAGAAGAATAATATTAATCTATTCTGGTCTGAGCCAGAGAAAGGGACAGCTCTTGAACTGCTCCCAAGCTTGGACCACACATGTGACTTTTATTTTAAACTAATCCCACTTGCCTCTGCTCTCTCTCAATGGTCTGGAGGCTCATTTGAATTCAAATCTGCCTCTGAGTATGAAGCTTGGCGAGTCCCACAGGTACCTTGCCTTCCAAGTCACTCAAGGTAAAGTTAGGTTACTTGGAAGTCAAGGTTGTACGGAATACCTTGTCCAACAAGGTTCTTCATACCAGCCTTATTTCTTCTTCTCTTTGTCTTCTTTATCTCTTCAGGTCAATACTCATCATCTTCATAACTTCTCCTTGTCATTTATTTATTCATGTCAACACTCCCCCTCAAGCTTGACCATAGGGACTGGTCAAGCTTGGAAACCATGAAGCATTCCCTCATTAAAACCTTAGCTAGTAAAAACCAATTGGGATAAAAACCAAGCCAAGGAAAAAGAGTAGAACACTTCATGGCAAGAGGATCAGTGACTTGTGAGGTCTATGAGTCCAAGTTTAAAATGGATAAACTCACCGACTTTGGTGCTGGCTGCCTTTGTGAAGATGTCAGCCAGTTGATCTTCACTTCTTGTGTAACAAGGTAGAATAATCTTCTGTTCCACAGCTTGCCTCACCTTATGACAATCTACTTCAATGTGTTTAGTCCTCTCATGGAAGACTGAGTTGATGGCAATGTGTATAGCAGCTTGATTATCACAGTGCATTGTGATTGGTGTTGTAGTTTCAATCCCCAAGTCTTTAAGCAGCCCCTTGATCCAAACCAACTCCCTTGTGAGCTTTCTCATAGCTCTATATTCTGATTCAGAACTAGAAAATGAAACAACTTTCTGCTTCTTGCTTTTCCAGGTTACCAAGTTGCCTCCAATGAAGGTACAATACCCAGTAGTTGATTTCCTATCAACTCTATCTCCTGCCCAATCAGCATCACAATATCCAACAATTTCAGTGCTTCCATTGCAACCCATCCAGACACCTGGTCCTGGAGCTTCTCTTATATACCTCAGAATCCTCTCAACCATATTCCAATGATGAACCTTAGGAGCTTGCATCTGTTGACTGACTTGATTCACAGCAAAGCAGATGTCTGGCCTTCTGATGGTTAGATAGATAAGCTTTCCAACAATTTTCCTGTACTTCTTGATGTCTTCAAATGGAGTATGTTCAAACTCCCCCTCTCGCAGCACTTTGTAGCCATCTTCAAGAGGAGTCTTGGCTGTTCTTCCTCCAAGTTTTCCTGCCTCACTAAGTAGGTCCATTGCATACTTCCTTTGGGACAGAAACAGTCCTTCTTTAGATCTGCACACTTCAATTCCAAGGAAATACTTAAGCTCTCCAAGATCCTTAATGTCAAATACTGACTTTAGAAAAGCTTTGGTGGCCTGAATCCCCTCCATGTCGCTTCCAGTGATGATAATATCATCTACATATATCAAGATAACCACAATTCCTAGTGGACCAGTCAGTGTGAAGAGAGTATGATCAGCCTCTGATTTTCTGAACCCTCTCCCATTCAATGTGGTGCTTAACTTGTGGTACCAAGCTCTTGGTGATTGCTTCAGTCCATAGATAGCTTTCTTCAATCTGAGGACGTTTCCAGTCTTGACCATATGTTCTAGACCAGAAGGAGGGCGCATGTAGACTTCATCTTCTAGCTCTCCTTGAAGAAATGCATTCTTGACATCCATTTGCCACATTTCCCACTCTAGGTTGGTTGCAAGAGACAGTATGATCCTGATAGTATGCAGCTTAGCCACTGGGGCAAAGGTCTCTACATAGTCTTCTCCATAAGTCTGAGTAAAGCCCCTTGCAACCATCCTTGACTTGCGTCTCTCCACCCTTCCATCTGGTAAGAATTTAATTGTGAAGACCCACTTGCTTGTTACTGCTTTCTTTCCCTTTGGGAGTTCACTCTAATACCAAGTATCATTCTTGATCATGGCATTAGTTTCATCTCCCACAGAGTCTCTCCATTCCTCAAGTTCCATTGCTTCTTCAAAAGACCTTGGAATATAGCTTTGATCGAAACCAGTGATGAATGCTTGATGTTCTCTTGGATAATGGGCAAGAGAACATACTGCTTGGATAGGATGAGCTACTGCCTGACTGTTGAAGTAAACCCTTGTGTTCTTCTAGTTTGAGGGATCCTTCCTCAGCCTTGTGCTTCTCCTAAGTGATTGAACTGCTTCAGGTTCTTCTTCTTCCTTATCAGATTCAGCTTCTTCATTTTGATGCACTGGTTCTGGTTGTACTTGGTTCCTTTCATCCTGATCATGAGTTTCTTGTTGATTCCCCCCTTCAGGATCAGGATGTGTGGCTTCTACAGTTTCATCGGCCCCATCTTCATTAACTATAACTTCTGGACCAGGTGCATTTTCAGGAGAATTCCTCCTTGTTTCCTGATTAGTCTGAGGCATACCAATACCAAGACTCTCAAATATAATCCTGAGGAGTGTAAGGGCATACCAATACCAAGACTCTCAAATATAATCCTAAGGAGTGTAAGGGCAGGCACTCGTTTGAACCAAGACTCTCAGCAACTCCATTCTGTTGAGGAGTGTAAGGGCAGCTTGTCTGATGGATTATCCCATGCTGAGCCAGATATTGCTTGAATGCTTGACTGGTGTACTCTCCACCATTATCTGACCTCAGAATCTTTAGCTTTGCATTGAAATGGTTGCAGACATGGGTCTGAAAATTCTTGAAAGCCTCCAGCACCCTTTCCTTTGACTAAATCAGTGTCACCCATGTGTACTTGGACTTCTCATCAATGAAGGTGACAAAGTATTTGTGATTTTCTCTGGACATACAAGGCGCAGTCCATACATCAGAGTGAACCAGGTCGAAACACTTCTCATAGATAGTGCTAGACCTTGGAAAGATTGTCCTACAATGCTTCCCCAAGATGCAAGCTTCACAATCATCATTTTTAAACACCACGCCAGGGAGCATCAGATTTAAAGCTCTAGTATGAGGATGTCCCAATCTAGCATGCCATATGGTGCTCTCAACCCCAGTAGATGTACTGACCATGCAAAGAGAATGAGATGATTCAGATAACTTAGTCTTCTGAAGATGATATAAGTTACTGGTGCTCTCAACCCCAGTAGCTGTGACCTTTTCCAATTATCTTCCCTGTCTTCAGTGTTAGAAAGAGAGATTTTAGAAAGAGTTTATCGCTGGAGAATGAAGAACATGAAGAACAAGAGAGAGAGAGAGAGATTTCGAAATTGTAAAAGAGAGAGAAGGAGAGAAATCGTTTCCCTTAGATTAATTATGTCTGCTTACAGTCTTTAAATAGATAGAATACACAGATGTAAGTTGACAAGGAAATACAATAAACAAATGAGAGAGAACAAGACAAAGGGCTCTTGCAGCTGAAGTGAAAGTGACAGCTCCTAACTGGTCCCCAATTTATTCTCTGCCTCACCAGACCAGATCAGACATGTGACTCTTCCTCCCAACGTCTCTCTCTGCTTCTGGACAAGGAAATATGTGCTCCAGACTCTTTGAATAAGTTTCTGGTCAAGTTCCCTCTATTTCTTTCCTTGCGCCCTAATTTAGGTCAGAGACTGTATGGTCCAATTTTCTTCTTCATCTCGGATGCTCCTCTTTCTAGCTTCTCATCTCTTTGTCATTAATTAATTCATGTCAACATTAAGGTCTTGAAATTCAACTTCATCAGGTCTGAAGACAACTTGACAGCTCAGATCAACAGTAGCTCTTTTCACTGATAACAAGTTTGATGTAAACTGAGGCATATACAAGGCAGTAGATTCCCTATCAAACAACCTAAGGTTCCCTATCCCTTCTATCTTAACCTTATCACCATTTGCTATAATCACATTCCCTGAGGCAGGCTGGACATCACTAATCAAGTTCCTATCACTAATCATGTGATGGCTAGCTCCTGAATCTATAATGATGGGTTTAGAGTCAAGAGACTGTGTACCAGCCTTCTTGGGTGAGATAAGGGCCTTGGCAGCTTTGATAAAGGAATCAAGGTCTCTCCTGGTCACTGGTCCATCAATGCTTGTCGCACCATCCATACTACTCCATGTTCCTCCTTCATTAGAATCACCACAGAGTGCTGAATACATGGTTCTTCCTGTAATTACTTGATGCTCAAACTCCTTGAGCTTAAATGTAATTGACTGGCTTCCTAGGGAACTACAAGTGAGGCGCCAAAACAAACCAGTCGAGGAGAAGACGGCAAGGAGCTTGTGGTGGCAGATGAAGGCAAATGGAGTCAAGAGGACTTTATGGTGCTGAACATCATCCAGAGCTCACTTGATGGCCCCATAATGGAGGCCTACTCATACTGTGAAACCGCAAAGGAATTGTGGGATACTCTTCAGAAGGTATATGGAAACATATCCAACCTCAGTAGGGTCTTTGAAGTAAAGAAGGCCATCAACTGCTTGAACCAGGAAGATATGGACCTTAACCAACACTTTGGTAAGTTCAGAGCTCTCTGGGCAGAGCTGGAGATGTTGAGGCCAAGTACTACTGATCCTATCATCCTGAATGAGAGGCGTGAGCAAGACAAGGTGTTTGGTCTACTCCTCACTCTCAATCCAGGTTACAATGACCTCATAAAACATCTGTTGAGGGCAGACAAGTTACCTACTCTTGAGGAGGTATGTGCTTAAATTCAAAAGGAGCAAGGCTCAGTGGGTCTATTTGGTGGAAAAGGTGACTTGAACATGGCTTACAAGGCTGAAGCCTCAGCTAACAAGGTCTACTTCAAACCAGAGAACCAGCGAGTTACTTGTGAGCATTGCAAGGGCCGTGGTCACATGAAGAATCAGTGCTGGTTTCTTCACCCGCACCTCAGGCCATCACCAAGATATAACCAAGCAAGGGCCAGTGAAGCTGTTCAGCAAACCTCTCAGCCTATGCGTCGAAATGGTGAAGGAAGAGCTCTGGTGTCTACCACCTATGCAGTTGGAGCCACATCTCAACCAGCTCCTGATGATCCCTTCATCCTCAAGTCAGACATTGAGGCCCTTATCAAGGCACTCAATGCAAACTCTGGTAACATCAGTAGAAATGTTTTAGATAAATCTTTGAGTGATAAACCATTGATTATTGACTCAAGAGCATCTCATCACATGATTAAGGACTCTAGTCTTATTAGCAACATTGAACCTGCCTTAGGAAGTGTAGTAATTGCTAATGGAGATAGAGTACCTATTAGAGGCATAGGCAACTTGAAATTATTTGAGAAGGATTCTAAGGCTCTTTATATGCCCACATTTGCTTCCAACTTGCTTTCAGTTAAAAAGGCCACTACTGACCTCAATTGCAAAGTTATTTTCAGCCCTAATGATGTTCATTTTCAGGATATTGAGACAAGTAAGATGCTTGGGAAAGGTGTGATCAAGGAAGGGTTGTACTTGCTTGAAGACACCAAACTTAGTTCTGATATTTCTTGTGCTTTTAGTTCTATTCCTGTCTTAGCTTCTAATGTTTTATGGCATGCTAGATTAAATCATCCTCATTCTCGTGCTTTAAGCTTAATGTTGCCTAACCTCTCCTTTAAAAATGATTGCTGTGAAGCTTGTATCCTTGGCAAACATTGCAAGTCTATTTTTACTAAATCAACAACTATCTATGAGCGCTGCTTTGATCTAATTCATTCTGATGTGTGGACTGCTCCTTGTGTCTCTAGGGAAAACCACAAGTATTTTGTTACTTTTATTGATGAGAGATCGAAATACACTTGGCTGACCTTCAATCAAAAGATAGGGTGTTAGAAGCGTTTATGAACTTTCAAATCTATATAACTAATCACTTCAATGCCAAGATTAAAATTTTTAGGTCAGACAATGGTGGGGAGTACACAAGCCATGCTTTCAAAAACCACCTAGCCAAACATGGAATCATTCACCAAACAAGCTGCCCATACACACCACAACAAAATGGAGTGGCTGAGAGAAAGAATAGACATCTTATGGAGGTGGCTAGAAGCATTATGTTCCACACAAATGTTCCAAAAAGGTTTTGGGGGGGGATGGTGTGGTATCAGCATGCTATCTGATCAATAGAACACCCACATGGATTCTCCATGATGTCTCTCCTTATGAGGTATTAAACAAAACTAGACCATTCATTGATCACTTGCGTGTGTTTGGGTGTATGTGCTTTGTCTTGATTCCAGGAGAACAGAGAAACAAACTTGAAGCAAAGAGTGTCAAAGCAATGTTCATTGGTTATTCAGCCAACCAGAAAGGATACAAGTGCTATGCACCAGAAACTAGGAGAGTTATGGTCTCAAGGGATGTGAAATTTGTGGAGTCTAAAGGGTATTATGATGAAAAGAGCTGGGATAACTTGAAGGATCTCTCACATGCGCCTTCAGACAGAGCAAACAACCTGAGGATCATCATAGAAAGTCTTGGTATTAGTCAGCCTCAGGCCAGGGAGGAAACAAGAGAAGGACCTACTCACAGTACTGGAACGGTTGAAAATGAGACTCATCTTGATCATGAGGGGGGAAATCAACCAGAGGAAACAATACATCATGACCAACATGACTCAGAAGAAACCCAGGAGCAGCCTAAACCACAAACCCATGAGGATGAAGAAGCTCAGGTACAGCCATTATAGAGAAGCACAAGAATCAGGCAACACCCATCTAACTGGACGAACACAAGGGTGTACTACAATGTGAATGCAGTAGCTCATCCCATTCAAGCCACATGCTCTCTGGCTCAATATCCAGAAGAGCATCGAGTCCTCATGAGCAACTTGGATCTAGAAAACATACCAAGATCCTATGAAGAAGCAATGAAAGATAAGGAATGGAAGGAATCAGTGGGTCATGAAACTCAAGCCATGATAGACCATGACACTTGGTATGAGGTTGAACTTCCAAAAGGAAAGAAGGCAGTAACAAGTAGGTGGATCTTCACCATCAAGTATTTAGCCAATGGTAAACCAGAAAGGAAGAAAACGAGGCTGGTTGCAAGGGGATTCACTCAAACTTATGGAGAAGATTACCTTGATACCTTTGCACCAGTTGCAAAACTTCACACCATCAGAATCATCATTTCAATTGCTACCAACTTGAAGTGGGGCTTATGGCAAATGGATGTGAAGAATGCTTTTCTTCAAGGGGAACTATAAAATGAAGTCTACATGAGACCTCCCCCTGGTCTAGAGTACCTAGTGAAACCAGGCAATGTATTGAGACTCAAGAAGGCTATCTATGGGTTAAAGCAATCACCAAGAGCCTTGTATCATAAACTCAGTACCACCCTGAATGGAAAAGGGTTTAGACGATCTGAGGCAGACCATACCCTATTCACTCTCACCAGCCAACAAGGTATAGTAGTCATCCTTGTGTATGTTGATGATATCATCATCACAGGGAGTGACAAAGAAGGTATACAAACCACTAAAGATTATCTAAAATCTGTATTTGAGATCAAGGATTTAGGTGAGCTAAAGTACTTCCTTGGAATCGAAGTATGCCGCTCTGATGAAGGGCTCTTCTTATCCCAAAGGAAGTACACACTTGACCTTTTGAATGGAGCAGGTATACTTGGAGAGAAACCAGCCAAGACTCCACTAGAAGATGGCTATAAGATCTTGCGTGAGTGGGAGTATGAAGACACACCATTTGATGATCCAAAGAAATACAGGAGACTAGTGGGTAAGCTTATCTATTTAACCATCACTAGACCTGACATTTGCTTTGCTGTGAACCAGTTGAGCCAGCATATGCAAGTGCCAAAGGTTCATCACTGGAAAATGGTGGAAAGGATACTCAAATACCTCAGTGGAGCTCCTGGACAAGGAGTATGGAGGGGCTCTAATGGCAACACAGAAGTGGTTGGCTATTGTGATGCTGATTGGGCAGGAGATAGGAATGATAGAAAATCAACCACAGGCTACTGCACCTTCATAGGAAGCAATCTGGTCACATGGAAGAGCAAGAAGAAAAAGGTGGTCTCGTGCTCAAGTGCTGAAGCAGAGTATAGAGCCATGAGGAAACTGACAAATGAGTTAGTATGGATCAAAGGGCTTCTCAAAGATTTGGGGATAAAGATCACTGCACCAATCACCATGCATTGCGACAACCAAGCTGCTATCCATATAGCCTCAAACTCAGTATTTCATGAGAGAACTAAACACATTGAGGTGGACTGCCACAAAGTGAGACAAGTGATAATCCAAGGAGTCATTGTACCTTGCTATACAAGGAGTGAAGATCAGTTAGCCGATATCTTCACCAAAGCTGCAAGTACTAAGGTGTGTGAGTCCATCTATCCCAAGCTTGGACTCATTGATATCACACAGGCGTGATCCCCTTAGCTATGGAGCTTCTACTCTTTCCTTAGTATGTTTTTATCCCAATGGGTTTTACATACTAAGGTTTTAATGAGGGATGTCTTCATAGTTTTCCAAGCTTGATCAAATCCTTTGGTCAAGCTTGAGGGGGAGTATTGACATGAATAAAAGATGGAGACATCAAGAGAAGAGAAGAACATCTGGTTACAAGAGAAGAGAAGAACAACTACATCACAGATTACATAGTCTTGTGATATAGTCGACTACATGCCTCGACTACATGCCTCAACTACATCATATAGTTGACTACATGCTTCGACTACATGCATCAACTACATCACTGTTCAGATTCGAAATTCAAATTCAAATTTGGTTGATAACCGTTGGGAAGGAAAAGCAGAAGCAAGTGGCCATTTGTTTATTATTTTCTCTTTTGTCTACTTTAGTCTATATAGATTGTACTCCAGACCAGTATTAACATTAAGGGAAATAAACTCCTTCTCTCTCTCTTATTCTCTCTCGAAACTCCTCTCTCTCTTGTTCTTCATTCTTCCTCATTCTGTTCTTCAATAATCTAACAGGAACGAGTCATGGGACCTTCTGGAATGGCTAAAGCATCATCACCAGGCTTCTGGTGCATTGTGGCTTCATGTGGCTCATCTAGACTCTCCTTGTTCTTCTTAGTGATTTGGTCCATGATCACATCATCTAAGCTCCCTTTTTCCTCTTTAGTAAGCTGGTCCATGATCACATTATCCCCTCCCTCTTCAAAAAAATTTGTCCTCAAATCTGTTTTACCTGCAACAGAGGGAACCAAATCAGTAACTTCGAAGTTTAAAATCAGATTACACTTACCTTGCAAGCCTCTTTGATAGGCATTGCTGCTGACTGGTTCAGATATTTAGAAGGGACTGATCCGTTTGATTCCTGATTCATTACTCAAACCTGCATCATACTCTTTGACACACAATAAGTTAGCACATAAAATTTTATCATAGAGTAAGAGCAATAGTCCAAATCCTTTTCTGCTCGGTTTTGGCTTGTATGTTGCATCTGGAGGTGCTTCTTTGATGATGATGAAGCAAGTGACGCCTTGGTGCTTATCCTGGTCCAAATATGGTGGTTTGAACCACATATCTTCTTCACGCTTGTAGCTTCTCCTTACACCCTTCAAAGCTTTCCTGAAATCTATACTTGGCTCTTTTGATAAAAACAAGAGTATTATATCTGTGTGAATAGTGATAAAAGAATCATTGAACACATGACCACTTATCTTAGCATGCTCACCCGGTCGCCATAGATAGGTTTGAGATGTTCTAAACTTAACAAAATTCAAACAAAGCAGAGATAGGATCACCTGACTTGTAGAACCCATAACTCTTTCACCTGAAAAGATTTGGACATGATTTCAAATCGACGTGATAGCCTGATGAGTTAAGTTTTTAATGCAGTTGGTTTCATGGCCTAAATCGTTTTTGTTGATGAGATATGATCTTCTGACTACTCCTATATCACAGCTGGCGACTAGACAGTTTTCAAGATTTGTTTGGTGCTTCTCCAACTTAGCCAAAGACTCATCATTGATACTCTGATCATTGTAGCTCCTCCTTTCACCTGTACCTTTCTCAGCTTCTTTTGAACAATTCAAGTGTGTTATCATGTCAAAGAAAGTATTATAGACAAGGATGTCTCCAGAGCACAAAACAGTATGACTCTTCCATCTATTATGCATATCAAAGAAAATATTAAAGACCCAAATATCATCAAGGATCAAGTTCACACATTCAGAAGCAGGAGTTCTAGTTTCAATTGTGCAACAGGTTTATCAAAGAAAGTGTTATACACTAGAATATCCTCAAAGAACAGTCCTACACGTTTAGAATCATTTTCAGCACACAAACAATCAATCTCAAGCTCAGAGATATTTGCAGATTTCAAAATTTCAAACCTAAAATCAGAATGATGCAATTTCGGTTCATGCAACTTCCTAGGTTCTTTCAAGACATATGTGGATGCAAAACAGTCACCAGTGATCAAATCATGCCTAGGAAAATGCACAACAAAACTCTTCTCTTCAGTTCTAGCAAATGAATTACAAGGTTGTCTAAAACTGAGATCAGTTTGTTTCAACTCAAGCTCTAAAACCTTTTCAAAGTGATCAAAGCTTTTGCTATATTTCAGAAACTGATCAAGACTCAAAACATGACCAGAAATGTTGTTTTTATTATTTTGAAAATGTTTTTGATCAAAGAGGTTTTCTGGTTCCAGTCCTTTAAAAGATCTAAGCAAGTTATCAAAAACAGAATTTGAAACATAAAAATCTTTTACTTTGTCAAAACCAAAACGTTTTATGTCTTTAGTACTCACTTTAACACACATTATAGGCACAGAACTAACCACTTTAGCTTCCTTACAGTGCTTTTGCTGGTTATGAGACAAGGGTTTAGGAGTTGGGTTAGACTGCAAGTTTTTCTGATGTTCCAACTCTTCTCCTTGTGTTGATTGCTCTGGTTCTCTATCTACTGATTCTTCTTTTGCAACCCGTGACACTAAAACAAGGCTACTCGGTTGCACCGGTTTAAGAAAAGTTAGTTCAACACAAGAAGTACTGAAATTGAATTCAGGCTGAGGTAAGAAAAGAGAACACTCTTGTTCTGTCCCAAACTTTCTTTTTACCAAAGATGTTTCTGTTTGAGCTTCTTGAGTTGGTGCAGTTAAATCTGATTGTGCAGCTGAGTCTGGTTCTGCAAGTTTGAGGTCTAAGACATCAGTGAATGGCGCTTGGTTCTGTACTTCTAAGGATGGACGTGTAGTCTTAGCCTGATTGAGTTGTTTCTCCACATCCCTAAACGCTTGTGAAATAGCCTTCCTTATGCTATCTTCAATGGGACACGTTGAGGTTTTGCTTGATGATCCAACTGGACTTGAGTTCTTGCTGTCTTGTTGTTTCTGAGCAGAGTCTAAAGAGCGTAGCTTTGTCTCTGGTTGCCTTTGAAGTACATCCTTGTGGTACTGTCTTGGAACATACTCTCTACGCATCAAAGTCCTCAGCTTATGCCAAGTTTCCACTGGTTCTTTTCCATCAAGTCTTCTGGACCTTATCAAGGGATTCCACCATCTCAAAGCATCACCACAAAACTCAGAAGTAGCCACTTGAACCTTCTTTCTTCCAGCATAGCTTTGACAATTGAAAAACAACTTCATCTTCTCTTCCCACTCCACATATGCTGCCGGATCATCATCACCATAGAAAGGATGGATTCTTATCTTTTGGTCAGCAAACTTGTCTCTGCCTTCATGCCCACGTATCAGTCTTCTCTCTTTGCTTGTAGACTCAAAGACGATGACGAATATCTTGTTGGAGATCTTGTCTAAACTCCTTCCAAAGTTGATCAAGACTAGCTTTCATCTTCTGCTGCAGCTGAGCCTTCACTGCCTTAAGTAACAGCCTTTCATCCTTAGTGAGGACTCCTTTCTGATCTCCTGCCATGGTACCTGAGACAAGAGAAAGATTAAGCCAGTAAATAGTTCAAGGAGTACACAAGAAGTAAAAAGGAAAAAGATCAACACAAAAAGGATAAGCTTGCTCGGCAAGATAAGAGAAAAAAGGATAGCGGCTAGGTTTTTCCAATTCTAGGGCTTCCGCCTGCAAGCAAAAAGGAAATTCTTCTAAATCTTGTCTAAATCTTCTCTAAGATTTTGAGCAGCCTAAAAACTTAGATCTACTCGTGTTCAAAGTGATTAACAAGATTTGCAGAAGAAACAAAGTGATCTAGGGAGACAAGAACTTATGCGGCTAGGGTTTATCAACTAGGGCTTATCAACTAGGAATTCTGCAAGCAAAAAGGAAAAAGTTTAAAACCTTGTCTAATCTCTATGAGATTCAAGCAGCACTAAACAGATTAGATCTACTGCTTATTCAGGATGATAGAGAAGAAACATGGATGAAACAAAAAGAGTTTAAGAGAAAACGAAACTTCCCTAACCAAAGTTGCTCTGATACCACTTGATGCGTCCCTAGGATGCTCTTTGGTTGATGGGGATGGATAGATTCTTGCAAGAACGAATCAGGGACTCAAGTTCTTCAAGGTTTGTGGATTGAATGGTGACACAAGAGGGATGGATGATCTCTTGATACTCCTAGGCGACTGATCTGGATATGACACACCAAATAAGAAGCCCTTAGGTCTCTGGATATTACACACCAGAACTCGACAACTTCTAGAGAGAGAGAGCCGTCAAGAGATAAAAGAAACTCGTGGTTTATTGATTGCTTTCGTACAATAGGGTTAGGAGAACCCTTTAAATAAAAAAAACCAGAGAACAGACTCTCTAGGGTTTCGAAAATAGTAAAAAGGAAAACTATAGTTTAAAAATAGCATAAGCTTAAAAATGTAAACTTCTGCTAGTCTTGGGCCGAGATAGAGCCTAAGTGATGTGTAAGACAAATTGTGGCCTCGTTAAAAACCTTCCTCCGGAAAACCTCGTGGGACAAAACCAAAAGCAAGGAAAAGAGCACGCACCAAGTGTCTTGCCTAGACACTAACTCAGCTTGATGTAGAGATGGCTTGAATGGTGATCAAGACATCTCGGATCAAACCTTGTCCAAGACTTTCTTCTTGTTGTGGATGTGAAGTGAGTAATACAACAACATTATCCTTAAGTTTCTTGACTCTGGAACGAGTCATGGGACCTTCTGGAATGGCTAGAGCATCATCACCAGGCTTCTGGTGCATTGTGGCTTCATGTGGCTCATCTAGACTCTCCTTGTTCTTCTTAGTGATCTGGTCCATGATCACATCATCTAAGCTCCCTTTGTCCTCTTTAGTAAGCTGGTCCATGATCACATCAGTTCCAGGATCTACACTTCCAAACCGTCCAGCATACAGAACCAACCCGGTTGAGACCAAGGAGTTGCAAAGACAAGTAGAGGAACTCATGGAGAAGGGCTACATCCGAGAGAGTTTGAGCCCATGTGTTGTACTAGTGCTCCTAGTGCCTAAGAAGGATGGTACATGGCGTATGTGTGTTGATTGTAGATCAATCAATAACATCACAGTGAAGTATCGCCATCCTATCCCTAGACTTGATGATATGCTTGATGAAATGCATGGTTCTTGCATCTTTTCTAAGATAGATTTAAAAAGTGGTTATCATCAGATTAGGATGAAAGAAGGAGATAAATGGAAAGCTGCATTCAAAACTAAACATGGATTATATGAGTGGTTAGTTATGCCATTTGGATTAACCAATGCACCTAGTACATTCATGAGGTTAATGAATCATGTTCTTAGATCATTCATAGGCATTTCTGTTGTAGTATACTTTGATGACATCTTAGTATATAGCAAGAACTTAGAAGAACATCTAGAACATCTTAGGGCTGTCCTGAATGTTTTAAGGAAAGGAAAGCTTTATGCCAACTTGAAGAAGTGCACCTTTTGCACGGATAACTTGGTTTTCCTAGGCTTTGTTGTGAGTGCAGATGGAGTTAAGGTCGATGAGGAGCAGATCAAAGCCATCAAGGAATGGCCGAGTCCAACCACAGTAGGAGAAGTGAGGAGTTTCCATGGGCTTGCTGGGTTCTATAGGCGATTTGTGAGAGACTTCAGCACCATTGCAGCTCCCTTGACTGAAGTGATAAAAAAGGATGTCGGATTTAAATGGGGAGAAGCACAAGAGAAGGCTTTCCAGAGCCTAAAAGAGAAGCTTACTCAATCACCTCTTCTTATGCTTCCTGACTTTAATAAAACGTTTGAAATAGAATGTGATGCCTCAGGAATTGGAATTGGTGCTGTATTGATGTAGGATAGGAAACCTATAGCCTACTTCAGTGAGAAGCTTGGAGGAGCCACTCTCAACTATGCAACCTATGACAAAGAGCTCTATGCCTTGGTGAGGGCATTACAAACGTGGCAACATTACTTGTGGCCCAAGGAGTTTGTCATACACACTGATCATGAGTCCCTAAAGTATCTAAAAGGGCAGAGTAAGCTTAGCAAGAGACACACAAGGTGGGTTGAGTTCATTGAGACCTTCCCATACGTGATCAAATATAAACAAGGTAAGGAGAACATAGTTGCTGATGCACTATCTCGGAGGTATGTTCTCTTGACCACTTTAGATGCTAAGTTACTTGGGTTTGAGCAGATAAAGGATATGTATGATACTCACCATGATTTCAAGGAAGCTTATGCTTCTTGTGAGAAGTTTGCTGCAGGGCATTACTTTAGACAAGAAGGCTACTTGTTTTATGACAATAGGTTGTGTGTGCCTAACTGCTCTTTGAAAGATCTTTTTGTCAGGGAATCCCATGGGGGCAGTCTAATGGGACACTTCGGGATTGCCAAGACCTTAAAAGTTTTGCAGGATCATTTCTATTGGCCGCACATGAGAGAGATGTGAAGAGAATCTGTGGGAGGTGTGCTACTTGCAAGCATGCCAAGTCCCATGTCCAATCCCAGGGTTTGTATACTCCTTTACCCATTCCACACCATCCCTAGAATGACTTTTCCATGGACTTTGTTGTTGGATTGCCTATGACTAGAACTGGAAAGGACTCAATCTTTGTTGTTGTTGATAGGTTCTCTAAGATGGCACATTTCATAGCATGTCATAAGACTGATGATGCATTGCATGTTGCTAACCTGTTCTTTAAAGAAGTTGTTCGTTTGCATGGCATGCCTAGAACTATAGTTTCTGATAGGGACACTAAGTTTCTTAGTTACTTCTGGAAGACACTTTGGTCTAAGCTAGGCACTAAACTATTGTTTTCTACTACTTGTTATCCGCAAACTGATGGACAAACTGAAGTGGTTAATATAACCTTAGGAACACTCCTGCGTGCATTCATTAAAAAGAACTTAGAACATGGGAAGAATACTTACCACACCGTGAATTTGCATACAATCATGCTATGCATTCTGCTTCTAAGTATTCACCTTTTGAGATTGTTTATGGGTTCAATCCCACCTCTCCTTTGGATCTAATGCCTTTACCTAAGTGTGAAAGGATCAGCCTATATGGCAAGAAGAAAGCAGAGATGGTCCAACGAATCCATGAGAAGTCTAGACAAAACATTAAGCAGAAAACCAAGCTTTATGAGAAGCAAGCCAACAAGGGGAGACGTGTGAGAACCTTTGAAGTAGGTGACCAAGTTTGGTTGCACCTGAGGAAGGATAGGTTCCCCAACGAGAGGAAGTCCAAGCTGATGCCAAGGGTTGATGGACCCTTCGAGATTATCCACAAGATCAATGACAATGCCTACAAAATTGATCTCCAAGGTAAGTATGATGTATCTAATAGCTTCAATGTCACTGACTTGGCTCCTTTTGCTGTAGATGAACCTGATTTGAGGACAAATCCTTTTCAAGTGGGAGGGGATGATGTGATCATGGACCGGATCACTAAGGAGAACAAGGAGAGTCTAGATGAGCCACATGAAGCCACATTGCACCAGCAGCTTGGTGATGATGCTCTAACCATTCTTGAAGGTCCCATGACTCGTTCCAGAGTCAAGAAGCTTAAAGAGAATGTTGTTGGATTACTCACTTCACATCCACAACAAGAAAGTCTTGGACAAGGTCTAATCCGAGATGTCTTGATCACCATTCAAGCCATCTCTACATCAAGCTGAGTTAGTGTCTAGGCAAGACATAGGGTGCGTGCTCTTTTCCTTGCTTTTAGTTTTGTCCCACGAGGTTTTCCGGAGGAAGGTTTTTAACGAGGCCACAACTTGTCTTCACATCACTTAAACCGAATAAGAGATCGAGTTATGATCTATTAGGAAAGCTGGAAAAGACTTATGGAATGGAGAGGAAGAAGTTTGGAGGTGTCCGAACAAGGCCGTACAAATGGTCCGTACAAGGCCGTACAAGTGGTCCGTACAAGTGGGTAAAAGAAAGTTTACCTTGGACGAGAAAAGTTACCCGAATAAGAGTAATTCGACCCAGAGTTACTCTTACTAGTTACCAAGCAAACCAAGTTTGACTGAGGCGCGCGTTGGACAGGCTGGCTCATGCTGGAAGAGCATCTGGTCAAGATGCCAAAGGAATCTCGCGTGTGAAGCACTCCAGCCACAAGTTTGAATTAGGCGCGCCTAAGACCGGTTGACTCCGCATGCTTGGCGAGAAAGCTTATCCTAAACCTTATCTTCTACCCGTTGTAAACCCTTGTTTCCTCTCCTATATATTTGTAACTCCTCTCATTAATCAAAGGAAGCAATTTTCGAGTCTCTCTTATTTCTCTCTAGTGTTCTTGGTGTTCTTCATCTCGAAATTGTTTCTTAACCAAGTCTCAAGCTTTTAGTCTCTAAATCTCTTCTAGTCTCTCTCAAACTCTTTTCTATCCGTTTATTCTCTGTTTCTACTCAATCTTTCATGGTATCAGAGCCTGGTTCTCGTAAATCTGGGTTTTGATTTCATATCTCACGAAGAACACTCAAGAACACCTTTTTCATTCCACAAAGCTTTAAGATGGAAATTAACAAAACAACCGTGATTCCAGTGATACTTAAGGGGAGAAACTATCTCCTATGGTCTCGTGTGGTGAAGACAGCAGTGGGGAGTAAGGGTTTGTGGAACCACATCCTTGAGGGTGAGGCTCCAAAGCTCATTACTCGTGAAGGCGACAAGGAGATTGTCGTATGTGATGAAGTGAAGTGGATCCAGGAAGACAACACGGTGATGTTTATCCTTCAAAGCTCTCTAGATCCGTCTATCCTAGAGGCATACAACTACTGTGAGAAGGCAAAGGACCTGTGGGACACTCTTCAGAAGGTCTATGGTAACATCTCAAACCTTACTCGTGTGTTTGAGATCAAGCGAGCCATCAACAGTCTAGCTCAAGAAGACATGGAGTTCACAAAGCACCTTGGAAAGTTTAGAGCTTTGTGGTCTGAACTTGAGATGTTGAGGCCAAGCAAAACCGATTCAGCTGAGCTTAATGAGAGAAGGGAGCAAGATAAAGTCTTTGGCTTGCTCCTGACTCTTAACTCTAGCTACAATGACCTGGTGAAACACATCTTGCGAGCAGAGAAGCTACCCACCTTGGAGGAAGTCTGCGCACAGATTCAAAATGAGCAAGGATCGTTGGGCCTATTTGGAGGAAAGGGGGAGCTTACCTTGGCTAACCAAGCTGAGGTACCTCAAGCCAACAAGGTGAATCGCTTTGAAGAAAGGAGGTTCAATGGCAACTGTGATCATTGTAAGAGACAAGGTCACAAAAAGCATCAGTGCTGGATCCTCCATCCTCACCTCAAGCCATCCAAGTTCATGAAGGACAGAGATGCAAGGGCGAATGTGAGCTATGGAGGGAGTGATCAGCAAGGAGGGGGTGGAGCCGGGCCATCCACTCGGGCACAGGAGACTGAAGGTGGTGAGAACAAAGCCCTGGTGACCTACACGGCTCAAACCAACCGCCCAAACGAGCATGAGTTCATCCGCCGATCAGAGACGGATGCTCTCATCAAAATGCTCAAGGACAATGGTAACACTTTTGGTAACCTCAGGGGGTATTCTTTTGGTGCATCTAAGATTGCTAGTACTCATGATAACACTGATACTTATACTCACTCTAGGAATGTTGGTTTATCTCATAGTGCTTGTAACATGTCTAAACCTTTGATAGTTGATTCAGGTGCATCTCATCATATGATTAGTGACACTAGTCTAATTAGAGATATTGAGCCTACGCATGGACATGTTATGATAGCTAATGGTGATAGAATTCCAATAAGGGGTATAGGCAAGCTTAAACTGTTTGATAAAGAATCTAGATGTTTTTACATGCCTGAATTTACTTCAAACTTGTAATCAGTTAAGAAATGTACTAATGACTTGCAATGCAATGTGATCTTTAGCCCTAATGATGTGAACTTTCAGGATATTGAGAGCAGTCGGTTGATTGGGAAAGGTGTTACAAAAGGAGATCTTTACTTGCTTGAGGAGCTTACTTCTTTACCTGATCATAGTTGTTCCTTTACTTCTGTTTCTGCTTTGAATAAGAATGCTTTGTGGCATGCTAGACTAGGACATCCTCATGTTAGAGATTTAAGCTTAATGGTTCCAGGTGTTATGTTTGAAAATAATGATTGTGAAGCTTGTATCTTAGGCAAGCATTGTAAAACTGTGTTTCAAAAGTCTTCTACTATCTATGATCACTGCTTTGATTTAATACACTCGGATGTTTGGACTGCACCTTGCTTATCTAGGGAGAACCATAAGTACTTTGTCACATTCATAGATGAGAAGACTAAATACACCTGGATAACCTTGATTCCATCTAAGGATAGAGTGCTTGATGCATTTAGAAATTTTCAAGCATATGTGACTAACCATTTCAATGCTAAGCTGAAATTTTTTAGATCAGATAATGGTGGGGAGTATACCAGTCAAGCCTTCAAGCAACATCTATCCAAGCATGGTATTCTTCACCAAACGAGCTGTCCTTACACCCCACTACAGAATGGAGTTGCTGAAAGGAAGAACCGGCACCTTATGGAAGTTGCTAGGTCCATGATGTTCCAAGCTAATGTGCCAAAGAGGTTTTGGAGTGATGCTGTGGCTACTGCTTGTTATCTGATCAACTGAACCCTAACTAAGGTTCTTGAGGATCAATCACCCTTTGAGGTATTGAACAAACATAGACCAGCCTTAGATCATATCAAGGTCTTTGGTTGTCTCTGTTTTGTTCATAAACCGGGGGAGCTAAGGAACAAGTTGGAGGCCAAGAGCACAAAGGGGATGTTTATTGGTTATTCACCAACTAAGAAAGGGTACAAGTGTTATGATCCAGCAACCAGAAGGGTAGTGGTGTCTAGAGATGTGAAGTTTGTGGAATAACGAGGGTTCTATGAGGAGAAGAACCAAGCAGAACTCAAGGATTTGGCTTTTGATAAGGCAGCCAACTTGAGGATAATACTGGAGACTCTCAGGATTAACTTATCTCAGGATCCGAGGAGTGGAGGAGGACAACAACAAGAAGGTCTTCCCACGGCTAATGGACAAGAACCCCACCTTGATCATGAGGGGGGAAATGAACTAGAGGAGCAGTATGATGAAGAATCAGGTTCCACACATGATCAAGGTGTGGACCAAGGTGATGAAGAAGTTGAAGATGGAAACCATGAAGAAGAAGAGGTTGAGGAGGCTCAACCAGAAGCAGCTCAAGAAGTTCAACCTTTGAGAAGAAGTACAAGGGTGAGAAACCCTCCATCCAACTGGATCAACAACCGGGTATACTATAATGCTCAAGCAGTTGCTCATCCTGCCCAAACTGTTTGCAATCTAACTCATTACCCGGAAGAGCACAAAGCCTTTATGATCAGTTTGGATGAGAGTCAGTTACCAAGATCCTATGAAGAGGTTGTGCAAGACAAAGAGTGGAAGGAATCAGTTAGAGCTGAAGCAGACGCAATGATTAAAAATGATACTTGGTTTGAGAGTAAGCTACCAAAAGGGAAGAAGGCTGTGACCAGCAGATGGATCTTTACTATCAAGTATCTCCCAAATGGGAAGGTTGAAAGGAAGAAGACAAGACTAGGGGCAAGAGGTTTCACTCAAACATATTGAGAAGACTACATTGATAACTTTGCTCCAGTTGCCAAGCTACATACTATCCGGATAGTTCTCTCCCTTGCTGTGAACTTAGAATGGGGTCTTTGGCAAATGGATGTGAAGAAAGCCTTCCTTCAAGGAGAGCTTGAGGATGAGGTGTACATGCTTCCCCCTCCTGGTATTGAGCACTTGGTTAAAGATGGAAACGTTCTGAGGTTGAAAAAGGCCATTTATGGTCTAAGGCAATCTCCTAGAGCATGGTACACCAAGTTGAGCACAACTCTCAATGGGAAGGGTTTCAAGAAGACTGAACTCGACCACACTCTCTTCACCTTGACCACTTCCTCAGGTATAGTAGTCCTTCTTGTGTATGTGATGCAAACCTTCTGGTTTTATTTCCCTGACTGATCTTGAGGGTGATTTGAATGGTCATTTCTGATGGTTACTAACACACGCAGGTTGCTTTTGATGGATTAGACTCGAACTGATGGTGGATGGAATGAAGGAATGGTTCTTCAGAACTGATATATGGACTGACCAGAACTTGTGTAGAAGTGTCAGTAGATCGTGCAGTTTACCCACACAAACAATGATCTAAAGACAAGTAAGCCTTGCAGAGAATCAACTCCTAGGCATACAATGTTCAGAAGCTGAACAAGGGATTCACAGTTTGTAAGAAAGTTTTTAACTAAAAGGTGAATGATCTTATTGAGGTCGTGCAGCATCCTTATATAGTCTTACAAGAATGTAGAAAGCTAGAAATGATGTAGAAAACTAGGAACTTAAGAAACAGAAATGAAGACTAAGACTTTTTGACCACTTTTAAGTGTTTTGTTGAATGGCTCTTGGATGATCACGAACAAGACTTTCTTGCTGACTCTTTTCTGATATTTCTGGATGAGAATGGGTCAGAAAACATCTGAATAAAGGCCTGGTCGAATTTGGTAAGAAACAAACCCATAATGAACTTGTTATGATAATCTCTCCTTGGGCTGCAACACTTCTTCTTGGGCTCCTTGATCCAAAATAGCTTATTAAGGTTTCTTGGACTTGAATTTCGTGGCTGATCCATCAGAAAGAGATAATGGACCCTTAACTTTGGTTTTGAACTCCTTTTGGGCTGAGAGAAACAAATCTGACCCATCTTTTTCTTTGGGTTGAAAATCACTTGTCCAGCTAGGTCCATGGCAGCTTCAGTGTCACTCCCATCCAGCTCAGCTCGTCCAAGTGTAGTGTAAATCACATTCAGCTCAGCTCGACCTAGTGTAGTGTCACTCAGCTGGTTCATCTTGTTCTGCTCCAAGTGAAAGTTTTCAGAGAACAAGTGCTTGAGTGCTGATGAACAAGTATGGAGATGAAGTGGATGAGACTTGATGATAAAGGAACGAGATTGATGAGAGATTGGGAGAGAGATTCATGAGATATTAGAGAGTTTATGAGAGTATATGAGAGATTATAAGACTAAGTAACCAGAGACTAAGTAACCATAGAATAGAGAGAGTAGAGACTAAGAGATTGTGAAGGAGAGAAAAACTCAGCTTATTATTAACCATCGACAATACAAGAGTATAAATAGATAAATGAGCTAGTCTAGGGTTTACAAAATATCAGAGCAAGCATGTGGAGTCAAGGGAAGGTTTGAAATGAGTGGAGCAGGAGCTATAAACGCTTGGGGACAGCGTGGCTGGTCAAGAGTGTAACTTGGCCTAGAATCGGCCACCAAGGCCTATGCATCTATCCAGAGATCAGTCCAGGTTCAGCCTCCTTCCTTTCCAGCCTGAACCTTATCCATAAACGGTCAAGACAAGCAGCATCTCGCAGATGCCTTCCAAGATGCCATTCTGATCCCATCTTCTTCTCCAAACCATCCGAGACTCTTTCTTCACCATTGAAGCTTCTCTGTGACTTGGGATGCAAGGTAAGACCTAGGGTTGTACGGAATTAGGGTTTGGTCCGTACAATTTGACCAGGTTTTTGCACAAACCTAAAATGTCTTCAAATGGTCGAGAAATAAGTTTCCCGGGTCAGCCCGTCCGTATAGGCCGTACAGTCCGTACGGCCGTACTGTACGGACCACCCTATTTTTGCACCTCAACCATTTCCTCCCAAATTTCACCCAAGCCTTCTTCCTTCATAGTAAACCCCTCCTGAACCTTGTTCTAGCTCTGCATAAGCTTCTGGACCCTCCTTAGACCTTGATCAGTCTCTAAGTGGGTTTTGCCCAAGCTTTGCACATTAACCTTTAGTGAGATGGTTTATCACTTCAGGTTAACACTCCCCCTCAAGCTTGACTCTATAGATCCTGAGTCAAGCTTGGAACCCTGAAGTCCCTCCTCGTTAAAACCTTACCAAAGAAAACCCTCCTTAGGGATAAAACCTTGGCAAGGAAAGAGTAAGTTCTTTCAAGGCCTAGGGATTGGCCATTGAGCCTTTGTGCCTTAGAACCAGTGTGGTTGGACACAAAGGACTCTGGATCGTGGCCTAAACTCGTGCAGTCAACAACACAAGGCTTGCACACTCATAGAACTCGGCTTGACCTCTTCATAGACCCGGTTTGGGTCTCCCCCTCTCAACTGACTTCAAGGCCACCTTAGAGAAGTTAGGAAACGACCATGATCATATTTTGTGAGGCTCAAGCACTGGTAATGGTACCTGATACATTATCCCAAAGGTGCATCAGTACTTATCAAAGATATCAACAAGAATAAGACACTTAGGCAAGGCTCAAAGTTTAAACAAAAACCAAAGATTCTAGCAACTTAGACAATCTTCTAAATGGAGCAAGATCAATGATGGTTTCAACTAAGGCTCAAGCACTAGAACTTATTCCATTTAACCATAACAATCAGAACCAATCTATTCAAGCATTTTAAGAACCATTTCGAGTTTAAGAAATGATGAATGACTTGTACTAGACTAAGTTCAAGTTACTTCCCTTTTGTTTAGATGAGGTGTGACTGCTCTTTGTCACTTGAATCCCTCACACTTGGCCGGTTGCAACCTCTTCATGGCAACACCAACTTGATGGGAGGTGTGTGGAGCTTTCAGCTTCAGTTTACAATCACCTCACCACAGAGGCCGCATTGAACTGAGCTTTCATAGACACACAACCAAGGCTGCTCTGAACAGCCTCTTTGCATAGACACGCCACTGCCTAGACCCGATTTGGTGATCCTTTGTTGAAGTCCTTGCCCGGCTTGATACTGGACCATGGATCATGTACATTTAGACTCCCCCTCAAGCTTAACTCCGAGACTATGGGAGGAGCTAAGCTTGTGAGATTAGTGTATACAGTTCCATGGTCTTAAGGAACCATCAGTCTTTACAAGACTTGATGTCCTAACCCTTGTGAGTTTTGGCTCTCTTCCTTATACCAGGAACACATGGTGTTTGAATCACCTTAAGAGCCCTCACAAGGTAGTCTCTCATTGTATGATAACCCACTCTACACTTCTTGTAGACTTTGGGACTGACACGTCCATGTGGTATCATACAATGGCATCATCCTCTCATTGCATATTCAATCACACTACACTTCCTGTAGTTTGTGGACTGACTCGTCCAGTGATGATATGCAATGGCATTAGATCAGTATCTTGTCACCTTGGTTTGGTTTTTCACTGTACTTCTTGTATACCTAACAGCACCACAACTCAATGCAAGATTAGATCATCCCATTGGGACCAAACCAAGATCACACATCCGATTTGATCACCAATGCCTCAACAAGTTATGATCTTGAAACAAGCTAATCACAAGAACAATATCAAGCACATTTCAATCTCTAAAGTGCAATGTATGTTTTTAACAATACACTGACACTTTAGGCTTTAATTTCATGCAGCAATAGATGCAACAACTTAAGCAATAGGTTCAATCTGAGAGCTACAAGAGACTATACACACCAGTTCCAATCAAAACCAATGGTGCAAGCAACCTAGACAGCTTCTAAATGATGCAAGCAAACACTGATGGATTAAACAAAGGCATTAGAACCAGTATGCAACCGGATTGAACTTAGACAGAATGAGAAATGCTTATGCAAAACAGATTATCAAAACCATGAAACAAGAGCTTAGACAACTTCTAAATTCTTCAAGACAACCATGATGGATAAGCTATGACAAAAGCGACCAGGAACATACTACAATGCAATAAACAAGCCAGGAGATCCTAGGACACAAACACCACTCAATGCACAACTAAACAAAGACACAAGCTCTTATTAAGGGTTTAGGAGGTTTGCTTACAACCCAAGGAATCTGAGCTGATTCCTTGAACCTCCATGGACACGGCTCATCTGAACTTGGCAGGTTTGAGATGTGGGTTAAGCACCCAACACCTCTCCTTGGTGTGTCCATCCCTCTTGCAATGCTCGCACTTGAGACCCCTTCTGTCCTCCCTCTTGTAAGCCGCCTTGTTGGACTGAGGATCTGCTTCATCTTGTGAAGCAAGGAGAGGACTCTCCTTTGCTTCAAACAACCCGTGTGAACCCTCCTCCTTTTGGACTTGGGAACACACCTCTTCAAGCGTGGGAAGCTTCTCAGACCTTAGGATATGCTTGATAAGGTCATTGAAGGAAGGACTGAGGGTTAAGAGCAGACCAAACACCTTGTCTTGCTCCCTTCTTTCATTCAACACCTGTGGATCAATGGATTGAGGTCTCAGAATCTCTAGTTCAGACCAAAGGGCTCTGAACTTTCCCAGATGAACCGTGAACTCCTCATTCTCTTGGGAACAGGTTGCTGATGGCTCTCTTGATTTCAAAGACTCGGCTGAGGTTAGAGATGTTACCATAGATCTTGTTTAAAGTTTCCCAAAGCTCCTTAGCACTCTCACAGTATGAGTAGGCTTCAAGGATAGATCTTTCTATGGAGCGTTGGAGAAAGGTTAAGACCAGGTAGTCATCTTGCTGCCACTTCTCTTCTGAGACAATAAGAGAGCCAGTATCACCACTGGATGAACTCTCTTGAGAGGCGACAGCTTTGGAGGAGTTTGGAGCACCTGAGATGCAATGACTCCATAACCCCTTTCCACCAAGGGCTGTCTTCACCAGGCGTGACCAGAGAAGGTAGTTGGGACCTTTGAGGATGACTGGAATGACAATGGCTCTGGAGGACTCCATCTTGAGGTCGGATATGAGCTAGACTGTCTTCTTTGTCTTCAAAGGTGTGAACTTTAGATCCGGATGAACTGGATCTCGAATGGAGTGACTGATGCGAAAGCTTCACCAGGAGACTGAGCAAACTGGCTCTGATACCATGAAATTTTTCAGAGAACAAGTGCTTGAGTGCTGATGAACAAGTATGGAGAAGAAGTGGATGAGACTTGATGATAAAGGAACGAGATTGATGAGAGAATGGGAGAGAGATTCGTGAGAGATTAGAGAGTTTATGAGAGTATATGAGAGATTATAAGACTAAGTAACCAGAGACTAAGTAACCAGAGAATAGAGAGAATATAGAGAATAGAGACTAAGAGATTGTGAAGGAGAGAAAAACTCAGCTTATTATTAACCATCGACAATACAAGAGTATAAATAGATAAATGAGCTAGTCTAGGGTTTATAAAATATCAGAGCAAGCATGTGGAGTCAAGGGAAGGTTTGAAATGAGTGGAGCAGGAGCTATACACGCTTGGGGACAGCCTGGCTGGTAAGAGTGTAACTTGGCCTAGAATCGGCCACCAAGGCCTATGCATCTACCCAGAGATCAGTCCAGGTTCAGCCTCCTTCCTTTCCAGCCTGAACCTTATCCATAAACGGTCAAGACAAGCAGCATCTCGCAGATGCCTTCCAAGATGCCATTCTGATCCCATCTTCTTCTCCAAACCATCCGAGACTCTTTCTTCACCATTGAAGCTTCTCTGTGACTTGGGATGCAAGGTAAGACCTAGGGTTGTACGGATATAGGGTTTGGTCCGTACAATTTGACCCGGTTTTTGCACAAACCTAAAATGTCTTCAAATGGTCGAGAAATAAGTTTCCCGGGTCGGCCCATCCGTACAGGCCGTACAGTCCGTATGGCCGTACTGTACGGACCACCCTATTTTTGCACCTCAACCATTTGCTCCCAAATTGCACCCAAGCCTTCTTCCTTCATAGTAAACCCCTCCTGAACCTTATTCTAGCTCTGCATAAGCTTTTGGACCCTCCTTAGACCTTGATCAGTCTCTAAGTGGGTTTTGCCCAAGCTTTGCACATTAACCTTTAGTGAGATGGTTTATCACTTCAGGTTAACACCAAGTTCAGCTCTCTCAGCTCAATCAGCTCCTGGTTAGTGTCACTTAGCTCATCCAGTTCCAACTGAGTGTCACTTAACTCATCCAGCTCATTCAGCTCAATCACACTTACTTCAGCTTGTTTCAGCTCATCGACACTCTCTTCAGCTGGTTTAAGCTCGTCCACACTCTGTATCAGCTCTTCCCCAGTCTCAACAGCTGGTTTTAGCTCAGTATGCTCTCCTTCCATCCATCCTGGCTTGTCCTTTGTTGGATTATCAGCTGGCTCGGCCATGGTTACATCATCCCCTCCTCCTTTGAAAAGATGTCTCCTCAAATCTGTATCTCCTACATCAAAAGGAAACAAATTAGACTTAAGAAGAAGGTACAAGCAAAGAAACATATAAGCAACAGCAAAGAAAAGTTTTGGAAAGAAACTTCCTTGGAGTGTTGAAGCTGTTTTTCTCAAGTACTTCCATCTACAAATCTCTGGCTGATAAGCAAGGAATCTGCCCTTGTTCCTTGCACTCGTTTGGAACTTATCCTGATGATCCTGGACACTCAAAACACAACCTAGATATCCATAATTATATGTGCAAGACATGTTCTTGTTTAGATCAAAAATCAAATATTTCTTCTTTATATCATGTAGCACATGCCTCAAACATTCAATATGCTTATCAAAGAAAGTATTGTAAACCAGAATAGTATCAAGACACAAAATAGCATACTTCTTAAAGAAAAAGTTCAGTACATGCACAAGCTTCTCAGATTTAGAACAAAAACGATCAAACTCAAACTGAGAATCAGTTATCACATGTCTCAAAGGTTTAGCAGGTTTGTCAAAGAATGTGTTGTACACCAGTATATCATCAAGGATCAAAACAACACCATTCTCAAAGAGTGATCTCAAAACATGCCAAGGTGTATCAGTTTCAGGACATACACGAGTAGGTTTCAAAACAGAATCAAACACAAACTCGTATTCAGCTCTAAATGGTTTTAGTTCCTGGACATTCCTAACCATAGATTCGTCCAAGGCATAAGTGGATGCAAACAAATCACCAGTGTCTAGTTTATGCTTAGAACAACTCAAAAACAAAGCTATTTTCCTTGAAGACAAATGAATCAAAGGATTTCCTAGAACAGAAAATAGGCTGTTGCATAAAAAGTTCTAATGCCTTTCCAGGATGATCAAAGCTTTGTTTATGTTCAATAAACTTCTCAAAATTCAAAACATGACCAGGATTGAAGTTATGAACACAGTGAAAACGTTTTTGATCAGAGAATCTGATGCGCGCCTAGGATGCTCTTTGGTTGATGGGGATGGATAGATCCTTGCAAGAACGAATCAGGGACTCAAGTTCTTCAAGGTTTGTGGATTGAATGGTGACACAAGAGGGATGGATGATCTCTTGATACTCCTAGGCGACTGATCTGGATATGACACACCAAATAAGTGTTAACCTGAAGTGATAAACCATCTCACTATAGGTTAATGTGCAAAGCTTGGGAAAAACCCACTTAGAGACTGATCAAGGTCTAAGGAGGGTCCAGAAGCTTATGCAGAGCTAGAACAAGGTTCAGGAGGGGTTTACTATGAAGGAAGAAGGCTTGGGTGAAATTTGGGAGGAAATGGTTGAGGTGCAAAAATAGGGTGGTCCGTACAGTACGGCCGTACGGACTGTACGGCCTATACGGACGGGCTGACCCGGGAAACTTATTTCTCGACCATTTGAAGACATTTTAGGTTTGTGCAAAAACCTGGTCAAATTGTACGGACCAAACCCTAATTCCGTACAACCCTAGGTCTTACCTTGCATCCCAAGTCACAGAGAAGCTTCAATGGTGAAGAAAGAGTCTCGGATGGTTTGGAGAAGAAGATGGGATCAGAATGGCATCTTGGAAGGCATCTGCGAGATGCTGCTTGTCTTGACCGTTTATGAATAAGGTTCAGGCTGGAAAGGAAGGAGGCTGAACCTGGACTGATCTCTGGATAGATGCATAAGCCTTGGTGGCCGATTCTAGGCCAAGTTACATTCTTGACCAGCCAGGCTGTCCCCAAGCGTGTATAGCTCCTGCTCCACTCATTTCAAACCTTCTCTTGACTCCACATGCTTACTCTGACATTTTGTAAACCCTAGACTAGCTCATTTCTCTATTTATACTCTTGTATTGTCGATGGTTAATGAGAAGCTGAGATTTTCTCTCCTTCACAATCTCTTAGTCTCTATTCTCTCTATTCTCTCTATTCTCTCTATTCTCTGGTTACTCAGTCTCATAATCTCTCATATACTCTCATAAACTCTCTAATCTCTCACGAATCTCTCTCTCTCACTCTCTCATCAATCTCGTTCCTTTATCATCAAGTCTCATCCACTTCATCTCCATTCTCGTTCATCATCACACATCACTTGTTCTCTGAAAACTTTCATGGTATCAGAGTCTAGTTGCTCAGTCTCCTGGTGAAGCTTTCGCATCAGTCACAAGCTCTAAAGATCACTCCTTTCAGATCCAGTTCATCCGGATCTAAAGTCCACACCTTTGAAGACAAAGAAGACAGTCTAGCTCATATCCGACCTAAAGATGGAGTCTTCCAGAGCCATTGTCATTCCAGTCATCCTCAAAGGTCCCAACTACCTTCTCTGGTCACGCCTGGTGAAGACAGCCCTTGGTGGAAAGGGGTTATGGAGCCATTGCATCTCAGGTGCTCCAAACTCCTCCAAAGCTGTCGCATCTCAAGAGAGTTCATCCAGTGGTGATACTGGTTCTCCTATTGTCTCGGAAGAGAAGTGGCAACAAGATGACTACACGGTCTTGACTTTTCTCCAAAGCTCCTTAGAAAGATCTATCCTTGAAGCCTACTCATACTGTGAGAGTGCTAAAGAGCTTTGGGAAACCTTAAACAAGATCTATGGTAACATCTCTAACCTCAGCCGAGTCTTTGAAATCAAGAGAGCCATCAGCAACCTGTTCCCAAGAGAATGAGGAGTTCACGGTTCATCTTGGAAAGTTCAGAGCCCTTTGGTCTGAACTAGAGATGCTGAGACCTCAATCCATTGATCCACAGGTGTTGAATGAAAGAAGGGAGCAAGACAAGGTGTTTGGTCTGCTCTTAACCCTCAGTCCTTCCTTCAATGACCTTATCAAGCATATCCTAAGGTCTGAGAAGCTTCCCACGCTTGAAGAGGTGTGTTCCCAAGTCCAAAAGGAGGAGGGTTCACACGGGTTGTTTGAAGCAAAGGAGAGTCCTCTCCTTGCTTCACAAGATGAAGCAGATCCTCAGTCCAACAAGGCGGCTTAAAAGAGGGAGGACAGAAGGGGTCTCAAGTGCGAGCACTGCAAGAGGGATGGACACACCAAGGAGAGGTGTTGGGTGCTTAACCCACATCTCAAACCTGCCAAGTTCAGATGAGCCGTGTCCATGGAGGTTCAAGGAATCAGCTCAGATTCCTTGGGTTGTAAGCAAACCTCCTAAACCCTTAATAAGAGCTTGTGTCTTTGTTTAGTTGTGCATTGAGTGGTGTTTGTGTCCTAGGATCTCCTGGCTTGTTTATTGCATTGTAGTATGTTCCTGGTCGCTTTTGTCATAGCTTATCCATCATGGTTGTCTTGAAGAATTTAGAAGTTGTCTAAGCTCTTGTTTCATGGTTTTGATAATCTGTTTTGCATAAGCATTTCTCATTCTGTCTAAGTTCAATCCGGTTGCATACTGGTTCTAATGCCTTTGTTTAATCCATCAGTGTTTGCTTGCATCATTTAGAAGCTGTCTAGGTTGCTTGCATCATTGGTTTTGATTGGAATTGGTGTGCATAGTCTCTTGTAGCTCTCGGATTGAACCTATTGCATTCATATAATATTGCTTAAGTTGTTACATCTTTTGCCGCATGAAATTAAAGCCTAAAGTGTCAGTGTATTGTTAAAAGCATACATTGCACTTTAGAGATTGAAATGTGCTTGATCTTGTTCTTGTGATTAGCTTGTTTCAAGATCATAGCTTGTTGAGGCATTGGAGATCAAACCGGATGTGTGATATTGGTTTGGTCCCAATGGGATGATCGAATCTTGCATTGAGTTGTGGTGATGTTAGGTACACAAGATACAGTGACAAACCAAACCAAGGTGACAAGATGCTGGTCTAATGCCATTGCATATCATCACTGGACGAGTCAGTCCACAAACTACAGGAAGTGTAGTGTGATTGAATATGCAATGAGAGGATGATGCCATTGTATGATACCACATGGACGTGTCAGTCCCAAAGTCTACAAGAAGTGTGGAGTGGGTGATCATACAATGAGAGACTACCTTGTGAGGGCTCTTAAGGTGATTCAAACACCATCTATTCCTGGTATAAGGAAGAGAGCCAAAACTCACAAGGGTTAGGACATCAAGTCTTGTAAAGACTGATGGTTCCTTAAGACCATGGAACTGTATACACTAAACTCACAAGCTTAGCTCCTCCCATAGTCTCGGAGTTAAGCTTGAGGGGGAGTCTAAATGTACATGATCCATGGTCCAGTATCAAGCCGGGCAAGGACTTCAACAAAGGATCACCAAATCGGGTCTAGGCAGTGGCGTGTCTATGCAAAGAGGCTGTTCAGAGCAGCCTTGGTTGTGTGCCTATGAAAGCTCAGTTTAATGCGGCCTCTGTGGTGAGGTGATTGAAAACTGAAGCTGAAAGCTCCACACACCTCCCATCAAGTTGGTGTTGCCAGGAAGAGGTTGCAACCGGCCAAGTGTGAGGGATTCAAGTGACAAAGCAGTCACTCCTCATCCAAACAAAAAGGGAAGTAACTTGAACTCGATCTATTACAAGTCATTAATCATTTCTATGGTTCTTAAAATGCTTGAATATATTGGTTCTGATTATTAAAATGGAATAAGTTCTAGTACTTGAGCCTTAGTTTAAACCATCATTGATATCTGGCTTCATTTAGTAGATTGTCTAAGTTGCTAGAATCTCTGGTTTTGTTTAGACCTTGAGCCTTGTCTAACCTTGATAAGTACTGATGCACCTTTGGGATAATGTATCAGGTACCATTACCAGTGCTTGAGCCTCACAGAAGATGATCATGGTCGTTTCCTAGCTTCTCTAAGGTCGCCTTGAAGTCAGTTGAGAGGGGGAGCCCCAAACCGGGTCTATGAAGAGGTCAAGCCAAGTTCTATGAGTGTGCAATCCTTGTGTTGTTGGCTGCACGAGTTTAGGCCACGATCCAGAGTCCTTTGTGTCCAACCACACTGGTTCTAAGGCACAAAGGCTCAATGGCCAATCCCTAGGCCTTGAAAGAACTTACTCTTTCCTTGCCAAGGTTTTATCCCTAAGGAGGGTTTTCTTTGGTAAGGTTTTAATGAGGAGGGACTTCAGGGTTCCAAGCTTGACTCAGGATCTATAGAGTCAGGCTTGAGGGGGAGTGTTAACCTGAAGTGATAAACCATCTCACTAAAGGTTAATGTGCAAAGCTTGGGCAAAACCCACTTAGAGACTGATCAAGGTCTAAGGAGGGTCCAGAAGCTTATGCAGAGCTAGAACAAGGTTCAGGAGGGGTTTACTATAAAGGAAGAAGGCTTGGGAGAAGTTTGGGATCAAATGGGTTGATGTGCAAAGTTAGGGTGTCCGTACTGTACGGCCGTACGGACTGTACGGCCTGTACGGACGGGCCGACCCGGGAAACATAGTTCTCGACCATTTGAATACATTTTAGGTTTGTGCAAAAACCGGTTCAAGTTGTACGGACAAAACCCTAAATCCGTACAACCCTAGGTCTTACCTTGCATCCCAAGTCACAGAGAAGCTTCAATGGTGAAGAAAGAGTCTCGGATGGTTTGGAGAAGAAGATGGGATCAAAATGGCATCTTGGAAGGCATCTGCGAGATGCTGCTTGTCTTGACCGTTTATGGATAAGGTTCAGGCTGGAAAGGAAGGAGGCTGAACCTGGACTGATCTCTGGATAGATGCATAAGCCTTGGTGGCCGATTCTAGGCCAAGTTACACTCTTGACCAGCCATGTTGTCCCCAAGCGTGTATAGCTCCTGCTCCACTCATTTCAAACCTTCTCTTGACTCCACATGCTTACTCTGACATTTTTCAAACCCTAGACTAGCTCATTTCTCTATTTATACTCTTGTATTGTCGATGGTTAATGAGAAGCTGAGATTTTCTCTCCTTCACAATCTCTTAGTCTCTATTCTCTCTATTCTCTGGTTACTTAGTCTCATAATCTCTCATATACTCTCATAAACTCTCTAATCTCTCACGAATCTCTCTCTCTCACTCTCTCATCAATCTCGTTCCTTTATCATCAAGTCTCATCCACTTCATCTCCATTCTCGTTCATCATCACTCATCACTTGTTCTCTGAAAACTTTCAATAAGAAGCCCTTAGGTCTCTGGATATTACACACCAGAACTCGACAACTTGTAGAGAGAGAGATCCGTCAAGAGAGAAAATAAACTCGTGGTTTATTGATTGCTTTCGTACAATAGGGTTAGGAGAACCCTTAAATAAAAGAAACCAGAGAACATTCTCTCTAGGGTTTCGAAAGTAGTAAAAAGGAAAACTATAGTTTAAAAATAGCATAAGCTTAAAAATGTAAACTTCTGCTAGTCTTGGGCCGAGATAGAGCCTAAGTGATGTGTAAGACAAATTGTGGCCTCGTTAAAAACCTTCCTCCGGAAAACCTCGTGGGACAAAACCAAAAGCAAGGAAAAGAGCACGCACCAAATGTCTTGCCTAGACACTAATTCAGCTTGATGTAGAGATGACTTGAATTGTGATCAAGACATCTCGGATCAAACCTTTTCCAAGACTTTCTTCTTGTTGTGGATGTGAAGTGAGTAATCCAACAACATTCTCCTTAAGTTTCTTGACTCTGGAACGAGTCATGGGACCTTCTGAAATGGCTAGAGCATCATCACCAGGCTGCTGGTGCATTGTGGCTTCATGTGGCTCATCTAGACTCTCCTTTTTCTCCTTAGTGGTCCGGTCCATGATCACATCATCCTTGGTGCTTTCCATGATCACATCATCCCCTCCCTCTTCAAAAAGATTTGGCCTCAAATCTGTTTTACCTGCAATAGAGTGGACCAAATTAGTAACATCAAAGTTTAGAATCATGTTACACTTACCTTGCAAGCCTCTTTGATAGGCATTGTTGCTGATTGGTTCAGATATGTAGAAGGGACTGATCCGTTTGATTCCTGATTCATTACTGAAACCTGCATCATACTCTATGACACACAATAAGTTAGCACATAAAATTTTGTCATAGAGTAAGAGCAATAGTCCAAATCTTTTTCTGCTCGGTTTTGGCTTGTATGTTGCGTCTGGAGGTGCTTCTTTGATGATGATGAAGCAAGTGACGCCTTGGTGCTTATCCTGGTCCAAATATGGTGGTTTGAACCTCATATCTTCCTCACGCTTGTAGCTTCTCCTTACACTCTTCAAAGCTTTCCTGAAATCTATACTTGGCTCTTTTGATAAAAACAAGAGTATTATATCTGTGTGAAGGGTGATAAAAGAATCATTGAAAACATGACCACTTATCTTAGCATGCTCACCTGGTCGCCATAGATAGGTTTGAGATGTTCTAAACTTAGCAAAATTCAAACAAAGCAGAGATAGGATCACCTGACTTGTAGAACCCATAACTCTTTCACCTGAGAAGCTTTGGACATAAGTCCAATTCGACGTGATATCCTGATGAGTTAAGTTTTTAATGCAGTTGGTTTCATGGCCTAAATCGTTTTTGTTGATGAGATATGTTCTTCTGACTGCTCCTATATCACAGCTGGCGACTAGACAGTTTTCAAGATTTGTTTGGTGCTTCTCCAACTTAGCCAAAGACTCATCATTGATACTCTGATCATTGTAGCTCCTCCTTTCACCTGTACCTTTCTCCGCTTCTTTTGGACAAGTCAAGTGGGTTATCAGGTCAAAGAAAGTATTATAGACAAGGATGTCTCCAGAGCACAAAACAGTATGACTCTTCCATCTATTATGCATATCAAAGAAAATATTACAGACCCAAATATCATCAAGCAGAGAGTTCTAGTTTCAATTGTGCAACAGGTTTATCAAAGAAAGTGTTATACACTAGAATATCCTCAAAGAACAGTCCTACACGTTTAGAATCATTTTCAGCACACAAACAATCATTCTCAAGCTCAGAGATATTTGTAGATTTCAATTTTTCAAGCCAAAAATCAGAATGTTGCAATTTCAGTTCATGCAACTTCCTAGGTTCTTTCAAGACATATGTGGATGCAAAACAATCATCAGTGATCAAATCATGCCTAGGAAAATTCACAACGAAACTCTTCTCTTCAGTTCTAGCAAATGAATCACAAGGTTGTCTAAAACAGAAATTAGTTTGTTTCAACTCAAGCTCTAAAACCTTTTCAAAATGATCAAAGCTTTTGCTATATTTCAGAAGCTGAACAAGACTCAAAACATGACCAGAAATGTTGTTTTTATTATTTTGAAAATGTTTTTGATCAAAGAGGTTTTCTGGTTCCAGTCCTTTAAAAGATCTAAGCAAGTTATCAAAAACAGAATTCGAAACACAAAAATCTTTTACGTTGTCAAGACCAAAACGTTTTATGTCTTTAGTACTCACTTTAACACACATTATAGGCACAGAACTAACCACTTTAGCTTCCTTACAGTGCTTTTGCTGGTTATGAGACAAGGGTTTAGGAGTTGGGTTAGACTGCAAGCTGTTCTGATGTTCCAACTCTTCTCCTTGTGTTTATTGCTCTGGTTGTCTCTCTACTGATCCTTCTTTTGCAACCTGTGACACTGAAATAAGGCTACTCGGTTGCACTGGTTTAAAAAAAGTTAGTTCATCACAAGAAGTACTGAAATTGAATTCAGGCTGAGGTAAGAAAAGAGAACACTCTTGTTCTGTCCCAAACTTTCTTTTTACCAAAGATGTTTATGTTTGAGCTTCTTGAGTTAGTGCAGTTAAATCTGATTGTGCAGCTGAGTCTGGTTCTGGGTGCTTTGATGAACTTCAAGGGTTGGTCCTCGTGAATTGCTTCTCCACATCCACCATTACTTGTAATAACTTCTTTTTATCTTCCTCACTGAACCAGGAATGTTTTTCTGTTTTATCTTTGCTGTAACAGGTTACTGCCTTGCTAGATGTGACTTCCTTCATTGGAGACTTTAGGGAAGTGTTACCTTTGGATGCATACTTTTCCCTTAGTAACAACTTCAGACTCTCCCACGTGGTGATAGTTGGTTCCATGTAGAACCTGCGATCATCTTCTTCTTGCAACCACCACTTATAAGCGTTTCCTTTGAGTTGAGAAATTGCAAAAGCTAATCTTTCCTTCTTCAATATTCTGTTGTAATGCAGCCACTTGTCCATGGTTCTTTCCCACTCTAGATAGTCACTTTTTCCTGAAAAGGTATAGATTCGAACATGAGTAACTGGTTTATAATCAGAACAAAGATCAATTGATTTAGGAGTGAGAGAAGATTGGTGTGGTCTGCTCCATGTGTTGGCTGGTTGCTTGAAGTGTGGCTCTCCACGACTATTAGCATGTTGGAGATCCTGTCTACACTCCTGCCAGAGTTTATCATGGCTGGTTTTCATCATCTGCTGCAGCTGAGCATTCATAGCTTTAAGTAACAGCCTTTCATCCTTAGTAAGGACTCCTTTCTGATCTCCTGCCATGGTACCAACGTTGCTTCCTCCTCAGACTCGGTCCCTATTGCTTCCTGCACAAAAGAAAACAATATAACCAGTAAAAGGGTTCTAGGTAAACAAGATAAGCAAAAAGGAAAAAGATCAACACCAAAAAGGATAAGCTTGCTCGACAAGATAAGAGAAAAGGAAAACGGCTAAGTTTAAATCGATTAGGGTTTCTGTTTACAAGCAAAAAGGAAATTCTTCTAAAACCTTGTCTAATGCTTTATCAATTTTGAGCAGCCTAAACAACTAGTTCTTCTTCTTGTTCAATTCGATTAATAAGTTTTGCAGTTGAATCAAAAGATGAAAAGAGTAAACAAAACCTCATGCGGCTAGGGTTAAAAAGGAACTAGGGTTTTCTGCCTAACAAGTAAAAAGGAAAATCTCAAAATTTTGCCAAGAACACAAATCAAACTTGAGAAGCCCTAAGACAACTTAGATCTACTTCTGTTCAAGATGATTAAGAAGATTTACTAATGAAACAAAGAGATTTAAAGAGAAAACAAAACTTCCCTAACCAAAGTTGCTCTGATACCACTTGATGCGCCCCTAGGATGCTCTTTGGTTGATGGGGATGGATAGATCCTTGCAAGAACGAATCAGGGACTCAAGTTCTTCAAGGTTTGTGGATTGAATGGTGACACAAGAGGGATGGATGATCTCTTGATACTCCTAGGCGACTGATCTGGATATGACACACCAAATAAGAAGCCCTTAGGTCTCTGGATATTACACACCAGAACTCGACAACTTCTAGAGAGAGAGAGCCGTCAAGAGATAAAAGAAACTCGTGGTTTATTGATTGCTTTCGTACAATAGGGTTAGGAGAACCCTTTAAATAAAAAAAACCAGAGAACAGACTCTCTAGGGTTTCGAAAATAGTAAAAAGGAAAACTATAGTTTAAAAATAGCATAAGCTTAAAACTCTAAACTTCTGCTAGTCTTGGGCCGAGATAGAGCCTAAGTGATGTGTAAGACAAGTTGTGGCCTCGTTAAAAACCTTCCTCCGGAAAACCTCGTGGGACAAAACCAAAAGCAAGGAAAAGAGCACGCACCAAGTGTCTTGCCTAGACACTAACTCAGCTTGATGTAGAGATGGCTTGAATTGTGATCAAGACATCTCGGATCAAACCTTGTCCAAGACTTTCTTCTTGTTGTGGATGTGAAGTGAGTAATCCAACAACATTCTCCTTAAGTTTCTTGACTCTGGAACGAGTCATGGGACCTTCTGAAATGGCTAGAGCATCATCACCAGGCTGCTGGTGCATTGTGGCTTCATGTGGCTCATCTAGACTCTCCTTTTTCTCCTTAGTGGTCCGGTCCATGATCACATCATCCTTGGTGCTTTCCATGATCACATCAGAATCTTTCTGGTTCAAGTTCCTTAAAAGAATAAATCATGTTATTAAAAACAGAGTTTGAAACACAAAATTCTTTTACTTTGTCAAGACCAAAACGTTTCTCATCATCAGAACTATCCATAACAAACAGGTCAGGCACATAATTAACCATAACAAGATCCTTACAGTGCTCTTGAGAGTTCAAAAGGAATGACTTATCATCAGTTTCTGCTTTAGTGTTGTTTGGCTGCTCCAACACTTCTTCTGGAGGTGAACTCTTTTGTGCTTCTCCTGCTGAGTTTTCTTCTAAGATCTGAGACACTAAATCAAGGCTACTCGGTTGCACCGGTTCAAAACAGGTTAGTCCATCACAAGTATTACTGATAACAAGTCCAGATTGAGGAGAGAAAAGAGAACAACCAAGTTCTGTCTCAAAATCTTTCCTTACCTTAGTTGTTTCTGTTCCCATCTCTTGGATGATCTGCTCCTGCTTGCTGCCACTCACTGGGTCAGGAACCTTTGAGGAAGGTCTTGTACTCTGTCTTTTGTCCTTCTCTAGTTCCTTGAATATCTGGTTACACATATCAGTGATGTTTTGGGGAGTATTCATCTGCTTAAGGACTCTAAGCCGCAACTCCTGATCATCACGAGTATAGATAGGTTTTTCTTCTTCTTTGGACAGTTTAGATTTTGCCCTGCTTGTCCTTATAGGTGTGTCCAGCAGCCTACCTGGTCGTGACCTTTCCTGCAACAAATCAGATTTGTTAAAACCCGGTTTTTCTTTACTTGGCAAGTGCTGCCTTTTTTCCAGCAAACTCTTTGTAGAGGAACTGAATTGGTTGGGCTGTGGGTTTCTCTCAGGACGTCTGGTAATACTGGATACATCTTGGCTCCTCCTGTGAAACATTAGCAAAGTGATCATCAAATTGTTTCATGATCTGAGACATCATTTCTTCCATCTGCAATTGATTTAGTTTCACAGTTGGTGCCTCCTTTCTTTTACTGACATCTCCAGCCATGGTTTCCTGTTACAACTCAACAATAAAGATTAGCACAAATAAGAATAGCCAAAGCCTCTTCTCTCTTGTGTTTCTCTCTGATTTTTCTGTGAGTCTTCTCTGTGAATCCAGTAGCTCAGCAGCAAACAAAGACAAGCCTGTATAGAATCAATTCCCCACCCCAAAGAGAAGAATAAGATAGACAGATCGCAAGATTTTTGGTTGCAAGGAGCTTTACCACCAGAGACTGGATTTCTCTTCAGTCTGGCTGGATTTCTCTTCAGCCTCTTGTTACTTTTCTTGTTTTTTTTTTTTTTTAAACTGGTTGGCCTCCTTGCAGAACAACAGATAGATAGAAAAGAAAAAGAGAATCGACAGAGAAGATGAATAGATCAGAAAATAGGGTCCCAAAGAGAGAAAAAAAATTTCGAAATCAAACCACAAATCAGTAGCCCTCAATCTGCTCTGATACCAAATGATGCAAACCTTCTGGTTTTATTTCCCTGACTGATCTTGAGGGTGATTTGAATGGTCACTTCTGGTGGTTACTAACACACGCAGGTTGCTTTTGATTGATTAGTCTCGAACTGATGGTGGATGGAATGAAGGAATGGTTCTTCAGAACTGATCTATGGACTGACCAGAACTTGTGTAGAAGTGTCAGTAGATCGTGCAGTTTACCCACACAAACAAAGATCTAAAGACAAGTAAGCCTTGCAGAGAATCAACTCCTAGGCATACAATGTTCAGAAGCTGAACAAGGGATTCACAGTTTGTAAGAAAGTTTTTAACAAAAAGATGAATGATCTTATTGAGGTCGTGCATCATCCTTATATAGTCTTACAAGAATGTAGAAAGCTAGAAATGATGTAGAAAACTAGGAACTTAGGAAACAGAAATGAAGACTAAGACTTTTTGACCACTTTTAAGTGTTTTGTTGAATGGCTCTTGGATGATCACGAGCAAGACTTTCTTGCTGACTCTTTTCTGATATTTCTGGATGAGAATGGGTCAGAAAACATCTGAATAAAGGCCTGGTCGAATTTGGTAAGACACAAACCCATAATGAACTTGTTATGATAATCTCTCCTTGGGCTGCAACACTTCTTCTTGGGCCCCTTGATCCAAAATAGCTTATTAAGGTTTCTTGGACTTGAATTTCGTGGCTGAACCATCAGAAAGAGATAATGGACCCTTAACTTTGGTTTTGAACTCCTTTTGGGCTGAGAGAAACAAATCTGACCCATCTTTTTCTTTGGGTTGAAAATCACTTGTCCAGCTAGGTCCATGGCAGATTCAGTGTCACTCCCATCCAGCTCAGCTCGTCCTAGTGTAGTGTAACTCACATTCAGCTCAGCTCGACCTAGTGTAGTGTCACTCAGCTGGTTCATCTTGTTCTGCTCCAAGTTCAGCTCACTCAGCTCAATCAGCTCCTGGTTAGTGTCACTTAGCTCATCCAGTTCCAAGTGAGTGTCACTTAACTCATCCAGCTCATTCAGCTCAATCACACTTACTTCAGCTGGTTTCAGCTCATCGACACTCTCTTCAGCTGGTTTAAGCTCGTCCACACTGTATCAGCTCTTCCCCAGTCTCAACAGCTGGTTTTAGCTCAGTATGCTCGCCTTCCATCCATCCTGGCTTGTCATTTGTTGGATGATCAGCTGGCTCGGACATGGTTATATCAGTATGTTGATGATATCATCATCACAGGAATGAGATTTTGAGAGAATAAGAGTAGATTAACCGAGAGTAAGAGAGAAAGAGTGATAGAATGAGAGATTAGAAGGGAGTGTGCTTGATGTTCATGATGATATCGAGAGAGAGAAGAGAGAACCACAAAAGAAAGAAATGATTTGCTTGATTGATTATTCAGAGAGGAGATACAAATATATAGGCAGAGATTTAGGTTTACAACGGATACAAAAGCAAAGGTTATGGAGTGGGAGACGTGGCCGGTCAAGGGAACAGGAGCGCCTGGTTTGAACGAGTGGATGAGGGAGCGAGATGCTTTTGGCATCTTGACCAGATGCCTTATCCTTTCCAGCCTTGGACAGGCTGTCTTGGTCAAGCTTGACCCCTTATCCGCGAGCCACTCTTTACCGAGTTACCAACAAGTTAACCTTCCTCCTTTTCACCCACCAAGGTTATCTTCTTCCTTCTACCTTGTGACCCAAGTCTCGGCCATGGATGTACGGACCAAGAGTTGTACGGATCCGTACAACTTGACCCGGATTTTGCACAAGACCAAAATGTGATTTGGTCGAGTTTAAAGTAATTTGGGTCGAGTGGTCCGTACGGTCGGCCGTACAGTCCTACGGTCCGTACCGTCCGTACACTTAACCCAAATTTGCACAACCTTCCTTTTGATCCCAAAATCCATCATAAACCCTTTAAACCTCCTCTCTTTATTTCCTCAGATCAACAAGGAAGTGACAAGGTTGGGATTCAATCAACCAAGGACTTTCTAAAGTCGGTTTTTGAGATTAAAGACTTGGGGGAAATGAAATACTTCCTTGGGATTGAGAAATGTAGATCCAAGGAAGGTTTATTCCTTTCTCAAAGAAAATAAACACTTGATCTTTTGAAAGATGCAGGTAGACTTGGAGGGAAGAGTGTCAAGACTCCATTAGAAGATGGGTATAAGATCCCACGTGAGGGGGAGATTAAAGACAGTCAACCGTTTGAAGATGCCAAGCTTTACAGAAAGCTTGTTGGTAAGTTAATTTACTTGACCATTACAATGTCCTGATATATGTTTTGCTGTGAACCAGGTGAGTCAACACATGCAAGGACCAACGGAACATCATTGGAGCATGGTTAACCGGATTCTGCTGTACCTGAATGGCTCACCTGATCAAGGAGTGTGGATGGGATGCAACAAAAGCACTGAGGTGGTAGGATACTGTGATGCGGATTGGGCAGGAGATCGAGCAGATAGGAAGTCTACAACAGGCTATTGCACCTTCATTGGTGGGAACTTGGTTACTTGGAAGAGCAAGAAGCAGAAAGTGGTATCCTGCTCGAGTGCTGAGGCTGAGTATAGGGCCATGTTGAAGCTGACTAATGAGTTAGTCTGGATCAAGGGAATACTAAAGCACTTGGAGATTGATCAAGCCACACCAATGACCATGCATTGTGACAATCAAGCCGCAATCCACATTGCATCCAACTCGGTGTTGCATGAGAGAACCAAGCACATTGAAGTCGACTGACACAAGGTAATACAGATGATAGTCCAAGGAGTGATCTTACCTTGCTATACACGGTGAAGACCAGTTGGCTGATGTGTTTACTAAGGCTCCGAGACAGAAGACACTTGAGTCCATCCATCAGAGGTTGGGACTCATTGATCTCACTAGGTGAAACTAATCCCCTGTCATGAGGTCTTTACTCTTTTCCTTGCTGAGGTTTTATCCCTAAGGAGGGTTTTCTTTGGCAAGGTTTTTAATGAGGAAGATCTCATGACATTCCAAGCTTGACTTGTTCCACATGGTCAAGCTTGAGGGGGAGTGTTAAACCGAATAAGAGATGGAGTTATGATCTATTAGGAAGGCTGGAAAAGACTTATGAAATGGAGAGGAAGAAGTTTGGAGGTGTCCGTACAAGGCCGTACAGATGGTCCGTACAAGGCCGTACAAGTGGTCCGTACAAGTGGTCCGTACAAGTGGGTAAAAGAAAGTTTACCTTGGACGAGAAAAGTTACCCGGATAAGAGTAATTCGCCCCAGAGTTACTCTTACTAGTTACCAAGCGAACCAAGCTTGACTGAGGCGCGCGTTGGACAGGCTGGCTCGTGCTGGAAGAGCATCTGGTCAAGATGCCAAAGGAATCTCGCGTGTGAAGCACTCCAGCCACAAGTTTGAATTAGGCGCGCCTAAGACCGGTTGACTCCACATGCTTGGCGAGAAAGCTTATCCTAAACCTTATCTTCTACCCGTTGTAAACCCTTGTTTCCTCTCCTATATATTTGTAACTCCTCTCATTAATCAAAGGAAGCAATTTTCGAGTCTCTCTTATTTCTCTCTAGTGTTCTTGGTGTTCTTCATCTCGAAATTGTTTCTTAACCAAGTCTCAAGCTTTTAGTCTCCAAATCTCTTCTATTCTCTCTCAAACTCTTTTCTATCCGTTTATTCTCTGTTTCTACTCAATCTTTCACTTAGGCCCTATCTCGGTCCAAGGCTAAAGAAGTTTACATTTTATTTCATTTAAAAGCTTATGTTAAACTTAAACTATAGTTTCCTTTTTACTTATTTCCAAAACCCTAGAGAGCATGTTCTCTGGTTTTTCCTTATTTAAACGGGTCTCTAAACCCTATTGTACTCATCCATCTTTTAATCAACGAGTTATCTTTCTCCTTGACGGCTCTCTCTCTAAGACAAGTTGTCGAGTTTCTTCTGGTGTGTAGTATCCAGGAACCTAAGGGTGATTGTTTGGTGTGTTATATCCGAGTTATTCATCTAGGAGTATCAAGAGATCTTATCATCCCTCTTGTGTCACCAATCGATCCACAACCTTGAAGAACTTGAGTCTCTGATTCGTTCTTGCAAGGATCTATCCACTCCCATCGACCAAAGAGCATCCTAGGGACGCATCATGGGTTGAGCCTGGTCCGTATGGATCCGTACAGGCCGTACAGGCCGTACAATCCATAAACCTCATCCTCAACTCGACCATTTGATCCCTTCTTCTCACCAAAGCTTCCCAAGGTCCTTCTTGATCATCCTCAATGTGTTCTAGAGCCTCTTGTGCACATATCAGCTTCCCACAGCCTTCTCCATTCTTGTTGCACAAGATCTCCTCACACCATCTATCTCCCTTGCCTCCATCTCATCTCTCTCTTGTTCATTTGTATCTATTCAAGTTAACACTCCCCCTCAAGCTTGACTCTAGTGATCCTAAGTGAAGATTGGAACCTTGAAGTCACTCCTCATTAAAAACCTTTTGAGAGAAAACCCTCCTTAGGGATAAAACCCTCATAAGGAAAAGAGTAAGCTCCTTCAAGGCCTAGGGATTGGCCAGTGAGTTCTTTGTGTCTCAACCTGGGTGGTGGACACAAAGAACTCTGGATCATGGCCCTCACTGTGGTGCAAGTCTAGACCGACTCTCATTGCACACCACTAACTCTTCTTGAGCTCATCTAGCTCATCTCCTACTGATCTTGATCTCTCCCCCTTTCACGCAACTTCTTGTTGGGTTAAGTGCTCGGATTACCAAGATACAAACTCCATTGAGTACCATCTTCTTTCTCAGCCTTGGTTACTTCTTCTTCTTGAATAACCACCAAGGACTCAATCTTCACAGATCATTGAAGCTTCTCAATACTCGCCCTCAAGCTTGGCCATGTGGAACAAGTCAAGCTTGGAAGAATTGCTTCATTATATTGATCATCACACCACTGCCCACTCCTTTCTGATCTCGCCACCTTGAATGGAATGCTGGAAGAAACCTCAGCTAACTCTTCAGCCACCTCACTTCAGAAGCCGCATTGTAGAGTCACCTTCTTCTACACACAGCCAAGAGTGCTCTGGCCACTCTCTTGTCTAGACTCGCCAATGTCTAAACCCGGATGGCTCCATCTTCTATTCCTGGTGCAATGCTGAGGCGGAAAAACTGAGTGAGCTACCTGATGATCTAAGTTCAAGACCTGTTTCCTCCTCACCATTGCACAAGAAATAGAAGATGGAGCCATCCGGGTTTAGACATTGGCGAGTCTAGACAAGAGAGTGGTCAGAGCACTCTTGGTTGTGTGAAGAAGAAGGTGACTCTACAATGCGGCTTCTAAAGTGAGGTGGTTGAAGAGTTAGCTGAGGTATCTTCCAGCATTCCATTCAAGGTGGCGAGATCAGAAAGGAGTGGGCAGTGGTGTGTTGATCAAGATCATGAAGCTATCCTTCCAAGCTTGACTTGTTCCACATGGTCAAGCTTGAGGGGGAGTATTGAGAAGCTTCAATGATCTGTGAAGATGGAGTCCTTGGTGGTTATTCAAGAAGAAGAAGCAACCAAGGCTGAGAAGGATGATGGTACTCGATGGAGGTTGTATCTGGTAATCCGAGCACTTAACCCAACAAGAAGTTGGGTGAAAGGGGGAGAGACCAAGATCAGTATGGAGTGAGCTAGATGAGCTCAAGAAGTGTTAGTGGTGAGCAATCCAAGTCGGATTAGCTTACACCACAATGAGGGCCATGATCCAGAGTTCTTTGTGTCCACCACACTGGTTGTTACACAAAGAACTCACTGGCCAATCCCTAGGCCTTGAAGGAGCTTACCCTTTTCCTTATGAGGGTTTTATCCCTAAGGAGGGTTTTCTCTCATAAGGTTTTTAATGAGGAGTGACTTCAAGGTTCCAAGCTTGACTTAGGATCACTAGAGTCAAGCTTGAGGGGGAGTATTAACTTGAAGAGTTTACAATAAAACAAGTATGAACTTGTGAGACATGAGATGGAGCAAAGAAGATAGTGTGGTGTGAAGGATCTTGTGCAAACGAGTATGGAGAAGGTTGTGGACAGCTTCTAAGTGTGCAAGAGACTGAGGAACATCATTGAGAAGTCTAAGGAAGAACTTGGGAAGCTTTGGTGAAGAGTAGGGATCAAATGGGCAAGGTTTGGGTGAGTTGTACGGATGGCCGTATGGCTGTACGGACCGTACGGATCCGTACGGACCAAACTCGACCCAAAACCATTTAGACTCGACCATTTGATCCTTGAAAATAAGTTTGAGGCTTGGGAATGTTAGGGCACATCAAGTGACCCCAAAAAGACCAAGACGTGTAACCCAAGGCAACATCTAAACGTGTGAGGCAAGAAAGGTTTAGGAAAGGAAAAGACTTGCTATCCAAGGGAGGTTTAGGCGCGTAAGGAAGATGCTTAGGATATTCCATCTGCCAAAAGGAAGAGGAGAGGAAGTTTCCAGGAAGGTGCTGAGTAAAGGTGACCGTTTATGGATAAGGTTATCCAGTTCCCATAAAGCAAAGGAAGAGCTTATGGATAACCTTATCCACTCGTCCAAAAGCAAAGGAAGAGCTCTCCTTGACAGCCTGTCTCAAGCATGTGAGCAATCTGGACCATGCAATTCAAAATTGGCGCCTATACTCTTGCTGACTTCAATGCTTGGTCTAAACTTAATTGTAAACCTTATGCTTTCCCATTTCTCTATATATTCAGCTCATTGTCGATTGTAAACATTTAAGGGAGTAAGGGGGAAAACCCCTCTCCACTTCCAGAAATAAAAGCTTGTAGTTCTTGGATCGAATCCTTCTTAAGTCTCTCTCTTTCTTAGTCTCTTTAATCTCTCTAAGTCTCTCATACTCTCTGATTCTGATTCAAGTTCATACAAGTAAACCAGAACCCTTTCTCTTCATCATCTCGTGTTCATCATGTCCTTAAAGGCTTGTTCATCACACACAAACCCAGATCAACATACTATGGTGAAAATCTAACAGGAACCAGGTCTTGAACTTAGATCATCAGGTAGCTCACTCAAGTCCCCACCTCAAGCTTGAATCGAGTCTAGGTTCAAGCTTGAAAGTGAGCCTGAATGAGCATTCAAACCAGGAGCACACCACCCCAACAGCTGCGCTTAAACCACTGGCCCACCTTCATGTCTTCAGCTTCAAGTACCCTCAGGTCACCGGCCTCCTCAAGTTTCAGTGATGACCTTCTCTTCTTCTTGTGTGCCTTGAACCAGGAGCTCATCAACCTTCATGGTCTGCGCTTCTTATTACCGGCTACTACACCAAGAACATTCCCATTGCTCCACACAATGGATCAAGCCTTCATCTTGTTCCGGATTGGGTGTTGAACAAGAGACACTCCATGTGAACCTGAAACAACACTCAAACTCCAAACAAGATAAGACACACTTGCATTGGAATCAAACCTTGACTAATCATCAAGTTTGATCACCAATGTCACAAGCTTTGCACTTAGACAGCATCTCATTATCATTGGGATCCATCTAATGCAAGCTTACCACTCTCTAAATGCTATCACAAAGCACTTAGGCAACCATTCCCTGCCTTAAACGACCCTTAGACATCAGTCTAGGTGTCTCAACCTTAAGGCAGCCACAATGACAAGAGTATGCAACAGCCTTAACCTATTTACTTCATGAATGCAATCCGGATTAGATACAACTATCTATCATCCTAGCAAGACATTCATTAGAACAAAGACTAAGCATCAATGCCATTTCCAAACACCAGACCCAAATGCTTCACTTTAATCAGTTTCTATTCATGTATGCAAGCAGATTCAGAACATGCTATCTAATATCATGTCAAGCACCACTTAGAACTGGAGCAAGCACTTTAAAACACTCAACCATTCAAAACGAGTCATCTAAACATCCTGGGATAGATTCTAAACTTCATATCTAGCAATCTTAAACACATCCTCAGGTCTCAAACACATCACACAACACATTCAGTTCATAAAGTATCAAGCTTTATAACAAGGGACAGTAGGTTCTTACAAACAAGGAACTAGTGTTAGTTCCTTGAACACCTTTGATTCATGGCAAGATCAGGAGCTCTTGGTTGTGACCCAACACCTCCTTCTTCCATGGACCTTCCCTTGGACTCTCCATGCCTAAAGTCCCCACCTTTCTTCATACTTTGGTCGCCCCCATCACTAACAAGGTGAAAGCTTTCACCTTTCTTCCTGGTCTTTGAATAAGAACACGCCTTGGACTTGAGTAGATGAAGAGGGTAGCTAATCCACTCCATAACTCCTGGATCCGAGGCCTCCCCTTCTTCTGGATTGTATGAGAGAGTATGGGACTTCAAGAACAGCTTCTGGGTTTATGGATGAACACCTTCTTGTAGAGGATGAACCGGCTGGAAAGGAAGCTCCTTTCTGGGTTTTGATGGCAGGAGAGAAAGCCTTGATCTTTGCGGAAGCTAGACACCAAGTTCTGATGAACCTGGCTCTGATACCATGTTGGATTTTCACCAGAGTATAAGGATCTGGGTTTGTGTGTGATGAACAAGCCTCTAAGGCAAGGATGAACACGAGATGATGAAGAGAAAGGGTTCTGGTTTACTTGTGTGAACTTGAATCAGAATCAGAGACTAAGAGAGACTAAGAGAGATTAAAAGACTAAGAAAGGGGAGGAATTGAGAGGGATTCGAATCAAGAACACAACAAGCTTTATTTCTGAAGTGGAGAGGGGTTTTCCCCCTTACTCCCTTAATGATTACATTTCAACTAGAGAGACATTATATAGAGAGAGATGGATACACAAGGGTTTACAAAATAATCAACAAAGCATGTGGAGTCAAAGGGAAGAGGCTCCTCGGTTTGAATTGTGTGGACAGAGCTCTCCACACGTTTTGGGACAGCCTGGAACCAGAGGAGCTCGCCTAAGGGAAGCTTGGCTGAGAATGAGCCAGCAAGGTCACTGAACCTATCCAGAGATCTGTCTAGGTTCATGCCCCTTCCTTTGGTGAGTGGATAACCTTTTGGATAAGGTTCTTCCTTTCTAGAAAGTGATCTGCTCTTCCTTTTGGCAGATGGTATATTCCCAGCAGCTTTTCACTTGCCCTAAACCTTTCCTTGGATCCCAAGTCTTTGCTCACCATAATAAACCTTCTTGAAGCTTGGTTCACAAGTCTTGTGCTTTCTTAGGGTTGTACGGCCACATATCATCAAGCTGGTCCGTACAGATTTCACCCTAAGTTTGCACAAGACATAAAACTTCTTTTATGTTCAAATGGTCGAGGATATATGATTTGGGTTGAGCCTGGTCCGTACGGATCCGTACAGGCCGTACAATCCGTACACCTCATCCTCAACTCGACCATTTGATCCCTTCTTCTCACCAAAGCTTCCCAAGGTCCTTCTTGATCATCCTCAATGTGTTCTAGAGCCGCTTGTGCACATATCAGCTTCCCACAGCCTTCTCCATTCTTATTGCACAAGATCTCTTCACACCCTCTATCTCCTTTGCCTCTATCTCATCTCTCTCTTGTTCATTTGTATCTATTCAAGTTAACACTCCCCCTCAAGCTTGACTCTAGTGATCCTAAGTCAAGCTTGGAACCTTGAAGTCACTCCTCATTAAAAACCTTTTGAGAGAAAACCCTCCTTAGAGATAAAACCCTCATAAGGAAAAGAGTAAGCTCCTTCAAGGCCTAGGGATTGGCCAGTGAGTTCTTTGTGTCTCAACCAGTGTGGTGGACACAAAGAACTCTGGATCATGGCCCTCACTGTGGTGCAAGTCTGGACCGACTCTCATTGCACACCACTAACTCTTCTTGAGCTCATCTAGCTCATCTCCTACTGATCTTGGTCTCTCCCCCTTTCAGCCAACTTCTTGTTGGGTTAAGTGCTCGGATTACCAAGATACAAACTCCATTGAGTACCATCTTCTTTCTCAGCCTTGGTTGCTTCTTCTTCTTGAATAACCACCAAGGACTCCATCTTCACAGATCATTGAAGCTTCTCAATACTACTGCTTGTGAATTGAAGTACACTCTGGTATTGACCCAATTTGATGGAGGGTGCCTAACCCTGGTGCTTCTTCTCAATGGCTGGACATTGTCTTCAATTGGTGTAGTCTCATCATCCGCAGATTGATCTCCACTCACCAATTCCTCTTCTTGTTGCTCTTCTTGGTCATGAGAGACTGAACTTTCGTCTTGTGATTCTGTGACAACCATAAGATCTTTTAAGATCTTAGACGAATAAGTAACAAGAACAAGACTAGAAAGAGATTTGATGAAAGAAAGACTCGGTTTAGACTAAGAACTAAGAAAATTAATGAAAGACTATGAAGAACATTATGAGACTCGAAAGTTTAGAGAGAACTGTATGCTTTATTCATAGAGAGAGTTCAGAATATATAGAGAGGGTTTACAAGGGTTTTGTAAAGCAAGAGAGGTAAGGTATGTGGATAGGAGAAGAGGCGCGTCCCATGGTTCAAACGAGTGGCTTTGGTGGCTAGATTCCAATGGCATCTTGACTAGATGCTCCTCACTTTACAGCTTGCACCGGCTGGTAAGCTTGACCAAGCCTTATCCACAAATGGTAACCTTGGCGCCTAAAGCTTCAAGGTTTACCCGATCCAAACCTTTCCTTTCACTCCAAGTTACTCACTCGATCTCCTCATGGTAAGTAATCTCCTCTTTTACCTTTTTACCTTTTTCACCTCAGTAACTTTTTATGTACGAACAACCCCATTTTTGCACATTGCCAAAACATGGTTTAAAGCTCTTTTGGGTCGACCTTGTACGGACTTGTACGGCCTGTACGGCCTTGTACGGACAAGGTCGACCCAAACCCTCCTCTTTTCCTCCTTCTCTCTATTCAATACGAACTAGTTACCTCAACTTAACACTCCCCCTCAAGCTCGACCATATGGAACAAGTCGAGCTTGGAAGGCTATGAGATCTCCCTCATTAAAAACCTCACCAAAGAGAAAACCCTGGTTGGGATAAAACCCTTTGATGAGGGAAAAAGAGTGGAGACCCCATAGCAGGGGATTAGCTAAGTTGGTTTTGATCAATGAGTCCCAACCTCACATGGATGGACTCCATTGTCTTCTGTCTTGCTGCCTTTGTAAACACATCTGCCAACTGATCTTCACTTTTTGTATAGCACGGCAAGATCACTCCTAATCCAATCTTTTGCCTCACCTTGTGACAATCCACCTCAATGTGCTTGGTTCTTTCATGGAAAACTGAGTTGGAGGCTATATGAATCGCAGCTTGATTATCACAATGCATAGTCATTGGTGTAGACTGATCAACCTCCACATGCTTTAGAATGCCTTTGATCCACACCAGCTCGTTTGTGAGTTTAAACATTGCCCTATACTCAGCTTCGGCACTGGAACAAGAGACCACCTTCTGCTTCTTGCTCTTCCATGTGACTAGGTTCCCACCTATGAAGGTGCAGTATCCAGTGGTCGACTTCCTGTCCATCCTATCTCCTGCCCAATCCGCATCACAATAGCCCACCACTTCAGTGCTTCTGTTGCACCCCATCCATACTCCAAGGTTTGATGATCCGTTGAGATACATCAGGATCCTTTCAACCATATGCCAGTGATGTTCCTTTGGGATTTGCATGTGTTGACTCACCTGGTTCACAGCAAAACAGATATCAGGTCGAGTAATGGTAAGGTAGATTAACTTACCAACAAGCTTTCTATAAAGCTTAGGATCATGGAATGGTCGGTTGTCTTCAATCTCCCCCTCACGAGGAACCTTGTACCCATCCTCTAGTGGCATCTTGGCTGTCTTTCCTCCATGCTTCCCTGCATCTTTCAAGAGATCAAGTGTATACTTTCTCTGGGACAAAAACAAACCTTCCTTGGATCTACATATCTCAATACCAAGGAAGTATTTCATCTCTCCCAAGTCTTTAATTTCAAACACAGATTTAAGGAAGTCTTTAGTGGATTGAATACCTGCCTTGTCACTTCCTGTGATGATGATATCATCAACATACACAAGAAGGACAACTATACCTGATGTGGTCGAGAGAGTGAACAAGGTATGATCCAGTTCAGATTTCTTGAACCCTTTTCCATTGAGAGTTGTGCTCAGCTTGTTGTACCAGGCTCTAGGAGATTGTTTGAGACCATAGATTGCCTTCTTAAGCCGAAGAACATTTCCCTTCTTTACTAAGTGTTCCAGGTCTGGTGGAGGATGCATGTAAACCTCATCTTCAAGTTCTCCTTGAAGAAAGGCATTCTTCCCATCCATTTGCCAAAGACCCCACTCAAGGTTAACCGCAAGAGACAGTATGATTCTGATAGTGTGAAGTTTTGCAACTGGAGCAAACGTATCCACATAATCTTCTCCATAGGTTTGAGTAAATCCTCTTGCAACCAACCTGGTTTTCTTCCTATCAATCTTCCCAATGGCCAAGTATTTGATGGTAAAGATCCATCTACTGGTGACAGCCTTCTTCCCTCTTGGTAGCTCACTCTCATACCATGTGTCATTCTTGATCATGGCACTTGCTTCAGCACCAACTGACTCCTTCCACTCCTTGTCTTTGACAGCTTCCTCATAAGATCTTGGTATATAGCTCTCGTCCAGACTCACCATAAAGGAACAATGTTCTTCTGGATACTTAGTAAAGGAGCAGACCACTTGGGATGGATGAGCAACAACTTGGGCATTATAGTAAACCCCAGTGTTAACCCAATCAGATGGTGGTCTTCTTATCGTAGAACTTCTTCTCAGCTGTCGCTGCTGTTCTACTTCCCTTTCCTCCGGTTCTTCCTCCCCTTGATGTTCAGTACTTCTCTGACCTTCTTGAGTATCTCCACCTTGATCATGAGAACCTGAAATTCTATCTTCCCCTGGAGAGTCAAAGTCTTCTTGTCCCTAATCAAACTCTTCACCACTACCAGATTCTTCACCCTCTTGATCTTCAGTGTTTCCCCCCTCATGATCAAAGTGGTGAGACTGATTTGCTTCATTTGTCCCTGTTGGACCACTTCCATTCGGGTTCTTGGTCACTCCAATGCCAAGACCTTCCAAGATAATTCTAAGAGTTGCTGCCTTATCCGAGGTAAGGTCCTTTAACTCTTCTTGATTCTTCTCCTCATAATACCCCCTTTCTTCTATGAACTTGACATCCCTAGACACCATAACTCTTCTTGCCACCGGATCATAGCACTTGTATCCCTTCTGAGTTGTGGAGTAGCCTATAAACATTGCCTTTGTACTCTTGACTTCTAACTTTTTCTCATCTCTCCAGGAATCAGTACATAGCAGAGGCACCCAAAGACCCGTAGATAGTCCACTGATGGTTTATACTTGTTGAGAACCTCAAAGGGGGCTTGATCATTCAGTACCTTTGTAGGTGTGCGGTTGATGAGATAGCAAGAAGTAGTCACAACATCACTCCAAAATCTCTTAGGCACATTTTCTTGAAACATTAAGGACCTTGCGACCTCAACGAGATGGCGATTCTTCCTCTCAGCCACTCCATTTTGCTGAGGAGAGTAAGGGCAACTGGTCTAGTGAAGTATCCCATGACGAGCTAAGTGATCCTTGAAGGCATGACTTGTGTACTCTCCTCCATTATCTGTTCTAAAAATTTTAAACTTGGCATGATAATGGTTAGTCACATAGGATTGAAAGTTTTTAAATGCATCAAGGACTCTATCTTTAGATGGAATGAGTGTTAACCAGGTGTATTTGGATTTTTCATCAATGAATGTCACAAAATACTTATGATTATCCCTAGATGTGCAAGGAGCAGTCCAAACATCAGAATGAATTAAATCAAAGCACTTCTCATAAACAGTAGATGATCTTGGAAAGACATTCTTACGATGCTTGCCTAAAATGCAAGCTTCACACTCATTATTTTCGAAAACAACACCTGGTAACATCAAGTTGAAAGCTCTAACATGAGGATGTCCTAGTCTAGCATGCCACAAAGCATTCTTATTCAAAGCAGAAGAAACAGTAGTAAAGGAACAACTAAAATTAGAAACAGGATCAAGCTCTTCAAGCATATATAACTCGCCCTTGGTAACTCCTTTTCCAATCATCCTGTAGCTCTCAATATCCTGAAACTCAACCTCGTTAGGACTGAATATCACCTTACAATTCAAATCATTAGTGCATTTCTTAACTGATAACTGATATTTTGAGAGAATAAGAGTACAATAACCGAGAGTAAGAGAGAAAGAGTGATAGATTGAGAGATTAGAAGATAGTATGCTCGATGTTCATGATGAACTCGAGAGAGAGAAGAGAGAAATGCAAAAGAAAGAATTGATTTGCTTGATTGATTATTCAGAGAGGAGATACAAATATATAGGCAGAGATTTAGGTTTACAACGGATACAAAAGCAAAGGTTATGAAGGGGGAGACGTGGCCGGTCAAGGGAAGAGGAGCGCCTGGTTTGAACTTGCGGATGAGGGTGCGAGATGCTTTTGGCATCTTGACCAGATGCCTTCTCCTTTCCAGCCTTGGACAGGCTGTCTTGGTCAAGCTTGACCCCTTATCCGCGAGCCACTTCTTTACCGAGTTACCAACAAGTTAACCTTCTTCCTTTTCACCCATCAAGGTTATCTTTTTCCTTCTGCCTTGTGACCCAAGTCTCGACCATGGATGTACGGACCATGAGTTGTACGGATCCGTACAACTTGACCCGGAATTTGCACAAGACCAAAATGTGATTTGATCGAGTTTAAAGTGATTTGGGTCGAGTGGTCCGTCCGTCCACTTTTCCCAAATTTGCACAACCTTCCCTTTGATCCCAAAATCCATCCTAAACCCTTTAAACCTCCTCTATTTATTACCTCAGATCAACACTCCCCCTCAAGCTTGACCATGTGGAACAAGTCAAGCTTGGAGTGCTATGAGATCCCCCTCATTAAAAACCTCACCAAAGAGAAAACCCTTTGTGGGATAAAACCCTTTGATGAGGGAAAAAGAGTGGAGACCCCATAGCGAGGGGATTAGTTGTCTGGTATGAGGTCAATGAGTCCTAATCTGGTATGAATAGACTCAATGACCTTCTGCCTTGCAGCCTTAGTGAAGACATCCGCCAACTGATCCTCACTCCTTGTGTAACATGGCAAGATCTCTCCAAGACCAATCATTTGCCTTACCTTGTGGCAGTCGACCTCAATGTGCTTGGTTCTTTCATGGAACACCGAGTTGGTTGCAATGTGGATAGCCGCTTGGTTATCACAATGCATAGTCATGGGTGTGGCTTGCTCTACTCCTAGATGCTTTAGTATCCCTTTGATCCACACCAATTCGTTTGTCAGCTTCAGCATGGCTCTATACTCAGCCTCAGCACTTGAACAAGAGACCACCTTCTGCTTCTTGCTTTTCCAAGTGACCAGGTTTCCTCCAATAAAGGTACAATAGCCAGTGGTTGACTTCCTATCAGCTCTATCTCCCGCCCAATCTGCATCACAGTAACCCACCACTTCAGTGCTCTCATTGCACCCTATCCATACACCTTGGCCTGGTGATCCATTCAGGTAACTTAGGATCCGTTCCACAATCCTCCAGTGATGTTCCCTTGGTTCTTGCATGTGCTGGCTCACCTGGTTCACAGCAAAACAGATATCAGGAAGAGTAATGGTCAAGTATATTAACTTACCCACCATCCTGCTATAGAGTTTAGGATCTTCAAGGTATGGACTGTTCTCTATCTCCCCCTCTCATGGTACTTTGTACCCATCCTCCAATGGCATTTTTACTATCTTCCCACCAAGCTTACCTGCATCTCTCAAAAGATCAAGGGTGTATTTTCTTTAGGACATGAACAAGCCTTCCTTGGATCTACATATCTCAATTCCAAGGAAGTATTTCATCTCCCCTAAGTCTTTAATTTCAAACACAGATTTTAGATAGTCTTTAGTATCTTGTATACCTGTTTTGTCACTCCCGGTTATGATGATGTCATCAACATAGATCAGAAGGACAATGATACCTTAGGTTGTGATGAGGGTGAAGAGAGGGTGATCAAGCTCAGACTTCCTGAAGCCTCGCCCATTCAGAGTGGTGCTTAGCTTGTTGTACCAGGCTCTAGGCGACTGCTTTAGACCATAGATAGCTTTCTTCAACCTCAGCACATTTCCTGGTTTCACAAGGCTCTCAAGACCTGGTGGAGGCTTCATGTAGACTTCCTCATCAAGTTCTCCTTGAAGAAAGGCATTCTTGACATCCATTTGCCAAAGATCCCACTTCGGATTGGTTGCCACTAATAGAACAATCCGAATAGTATGGAGCTTTGCAACTGGAGCAAAAGTGTCAAGATAGTCTTCTCCATATGTTTGAGTGAATCCTCTAGCCACTAGCCTTGTTTTTCTTCTATATATCTTCCCATTTGGTAAGAACTTGATGGTGAATATCCACATACTAGTTACTGCTTTCTTCCCTTTAGGCAGTTCACTTTCATACCATGTCTCATTCTTGATCATGGCATTAGCCTCATCCGCAACTGAGGCTCTCCATTTCTTATCTTTCATAGCTTCTTCACATGATCTTGGCACATAGCTTTCATCCAGCCCAGTTATAAACGCGCAATGCTCTTTTGGAAGCTTGGCAAAGGAGCATACCACCTGACTTGGATGAGCTACTGCTTGGGCATTGTAGTACACCCGAGTGTTAACCCAGTTTGAAGGGTCTCTCCTCACTCTCATACTTCTCCTTAGAGGTGGAGCTTCTTCCACTGGTTCCTCATGACCTTCTCCTTCAGGTCCATTGACTTCTTCAATTCCTTCTTCACTTGCTGCCTCACCTTGATCATGATCTCCTGAGTATTCCTCATTTTGATCCATCTAAGCCTCAGGTCCATTTCCCCCTTCATGATCATGGTGAGTTTGATCTTCAGCTTCTTGAGTATTAGGCCCTTCTTGCCTACTCTGATCCTGGGTTGTATTGATCCCAAGACCTTCAAGAATGATCCTAATGCTTGCTGCCTTATCAGATACTTGGGATAGATCCTTCAAATCATCCCAACTCTTCTCCTCATAGTAACCTCTTGACTCCACAAACTTCACATCCCTCGACACCAGAACTCAACTTGTCTTTGGATCAAAACACTTGTAGCCCTTCTGAGTTGTAGAATAGCCAATGAACATTGCCCTTGTGCTCCTTGGTTCCAGTTTGTTCCTCAATTCCCCGGGGACCAGAACAAAGCATAGACATCCAAACACCTTTACATGACTTACGGCCGGCTTCTCCTTGTTTAGAACTTCAAAAGGTGCCTTGTCATCTAGAACTTTGGTAGGTGTTCTATTGATCAAGTAGCAAGCAGTCAACACCGCATCACTCCAAAACCTTTTGGGAACATTGGACTGGAACATGATCGACCGAGCTACCTCCATAAGATGCCTATTCTTCCTCTCAGCCACTCCATTTTGTTGTGGCGTGTAAGGGCAGCTTGTTTGGTGAAGGATCCCATGTTGAGCTAGGTGTTGCTTGAATGCAAGGCTTGTATACTCACCACCATTATCCGACCTGAAAATCTTAATCTTGGCATGGTAATGGTTAGTCACATAAGCCTGAAAGTTTCTAAATGCATCAAGCACTCTATCCTTAGTTTGAATGAGAGTTATCTAGGTGTATTTCGATTTTTCATCAATGAATGTAACAAACTACTTGTAGTTTTCCCTAGAAAAACAAGGAGCAGTCCACACATCTGAATGCACAAGATCAAAACACTTTTCATAAAGAGTTGTAGATTTTGGAAAACTGCTTTACAATGTTTACCCAAGATACATGCTTCACATTCATTATTCTTATACATGACACCTGGTAACATTAAGCTTAAGGCTCTAACATGAGGATGACCTACTCTAGCATGCCACAATGCATCATTATTCAACACAGAAGGGAGTGTGGTGAGATGTCAAGGCCTTTCCTTCTCCTTCACGAGTGGTTGAACCAGCTCCGGATGAACCACCTGCTTCACTTACTTCGGTTGAAAGGTGAGCTCTAGCATCTCGGTCCTTCATGAACTTGGCCGGCTTGAGATGGGGATGGAGTATCCAACATTGGCTCCTCTTATGACCCGGCTTCTTGCAGTGATCACAGTTGCCTCCAAACCTCCTTTCCTCACCTCCTCTTCTTTCATCAGGCCTGTACATAGCTTTGTTAGCTTGGACCGCCTCAGCTTGGTTGGCCAGGGACAGTTCCCCCTTACCACCGAAAAACCCCAAGGACCCTTCCTCCTTCTAGATATGATCACACACTTCCTCCAAACTTGGGAGCTTTGGTGCCCTGAGTATGTGTTTAATCAGATCGTTGAAGGCCGGATTCAGAGTCAACATTAACCCAAACACCTGATCTTGTTCACGCCTCTCCATGAGAGTATCTTGATCTGTTGTGTTGGGTCTAAGCATTTCCAGTTCGGACCAGAGTGCCCTGAACTTACCCAAGTGTTTGGTAAACTCAACCTCTTCTTGAGCAAGAGTGTTTATGGCTCTCTTGAGCTCAAACACTCGGCTCAGATTGGAAGTGTTACCATAGATCTTTTGGAGGGTCTCCCACAGGTCCTTTGGAGTCTCGCAGTAACTGTAAGCTTCCAGGATGGGTGGATCTAGAGAACCTTGAATCATGGTTTGCACCATCATGTCATCTTGGATCCACTTCTGTTGAGCAGCTAAAGCAGCCTCCTTTGCACCTTCTTCCTCACTAGCAACTGATTTTGGAGCTTCATCAGTGATATGGCTCCACAAACCCTTGCTCCCAACCGCAGTCTTCACAAGCCGAGACCACAACAGGTAGTCTCCACCACCTTTAAGAGTAACTGGAACCGCTAACATCACCTTTCTTCCTTCCATCTTCTAAACGAACCTCAAGAACCCAGAAAGCTTGAACCTTTGAACTCGAAAAGAAGCTGAAGATAGAAGATCTAAACACCAGGATGTAACGAACCAGGCTCTGATACTATGAGATTTTGAGGGAATAAGAGTAGAATAACCGAGAGTAAGAGAGAAAGAGTGATAGATTAAGATATTAGAAGAGAGTGTGCTCGATGTTCATGATGAACTCGAGAGAGAAAAGAGAGAAACGCAAAAGAAAGAAATGATTTGCTTGATTGATTATTAAGAGAGGAGATACAAATATATAGGCAGAGATTTAGGTTTACAACAGATACAAAAGCAAAGGTTATGAAGGGGGAGACGTGGCCGGTCAAGGGAAGAGGAGCGCCTGGTTTGAACTTGTGGATGAGGGTGTGAGATGATTTTGGCATCTTGACCAGATGCCTTCTCCTTTCCAGCCTTGGACAGGCTGTCTTGGTCAAGCTTGACCCCTTATCCGCGAGCCACTTCTTTACCGAGTTACCAACAAGTTAACCTTCTTCCTTTTCACCCATCAAGGTTATCTTTTTCCTTCTGCCTTGTGACCCAAGTCTCGACCATGGATGTACGGACCATGAGTTGTACGGATCCGTACAACTTGACCCGGAATTTGCACAAGACCAAAATGTGATTTGATCGAGTTTAAAGTGATTTGGGTCGAGTGGTCCGTCCGTCCACTTTTCCCAAATTTGCACAACCTTCCCTTTGATCCCAAAATCCATCCTAAACCCTTTAAACCTTCTCTTTTTATTTCCTCAGATCAACAAGGTTTGAAGTGAATTCAGGCATATAGAAAGCTCTTGAGTTCTTACTAAACAGTTTTAGATTTCCCACACCTCTAATAGGAATCTTATCACCATTAGCAATCATGACATGACCATTAGCTGGTTCAATATCTTTGATCAGATTGGTGTCACTTATCATGTGATGGGAGGCTCCTGAATCTACTATCAAAGGTTTAGCTGAGCTATTAGCAATGTGACAAGTACCTTTTATGATCTTTTAAGATCTTAGACGAATAAGTAACAAGAACAAGACTAGAAAGAGATTTGATGAAAGAAAGACTCGGTTTAGACTAAGAACTAAGTGTTGGAATGAACAAACAAAGCTGGAGTTGATGAAGAGACAAAGCAAATCAGGAGCAAGCAAATCAAGCATCTAGAACAAGCATATTTGAATCTGTCCGTACAGTCTTGCTCCACAAGCAACTCTTCTTGCCCTAACTTACCTTGCAAGGCAAGAAAGGAGTTGGGTAGACTTAATATGGACGTTGGGAGCCTCCAGAAGTAAAGGAAATCAAGTTTGAATGGAATTACTCAGTTCTGGTTTGATGTGGACAAGTAGAAGTCACATGGGTGCTTTGGAGAAGCAGCTGCACCTGTCACTATCACACCAATCTGAATGTGCCTCTTCCTCCCGTCACTTTCTCTTCCTCTGGATGTGCCAGACTGTCCATGCCACAGCCTGATCCACACCAGTCTGCCCCAACCAGTTCTGAACCTGCTCTGGTCTCATTTTCTCTACAAATTAGTTATTTAGGTTTTAATGTTTTATTAGTAGTTTATTGTGCTTTTAATGTCTTGTAACTTGGCTATAAAGCCCCCACATGTAACCAACGAAATTCCTAAGGAGAATTGAGCCTCCTCCTTCATTATTCTCTCTGGTTCATACACTCTCATATTCTATCTAAGTCTCATACACTCTCATACTCAGAAACTCTCTTAAACTCTCCATAATCTTTCATTCTCTCATACAAGGCAATTCTGCCTCATACTATTGTCTCTCATCCATTCTCTTGTTTTCTCTCAACCAGACTCTCACACACTTTCATTCTCACCATATTCTCTCTATTCCAACATGGTATCAGAGCTACAAGCTCCTGAAAACCTTTCTTACTTCCGCAAATGAATCTCTGTTCAAGTTTCTCTTTAAAATCTGCTTGGTTACATCCTTTTATCCTCTGGTCCAAAGGTCTTCCAGGAGGAAAGAACCTCACCAGAAATCAAGATAGAGGAGTATCTCATTCTCTGGAACTCAAGAAAGCTTCAAATCAGTTCAGCAAGCTTCATCAAAGGCCAGTTTCAAATCCAATCTCCTGCAAAACCAGTAGGAACATTCTTTTGTTCACTGGTCCAAAACTCTCCAAGATGGAGAAAACAAATGAAGTGGCGACCCCAAAGACTTCCAAGGGTCCAAAGAAGATACCAAAACACCTCCTCTTGTCCAAAATTCTGAAGAAAACCCATGGAGAAAATAATTTTTGGAGCAAGGTCACTGAAGAAGCTTCAAAGCTTGGCTGTTCAAACTATTCTCTAGGAAACAAAGCTGAAGCTCTTTATTTGATCCCCAAAACCCACTACCAGCAAGAGGACATGAGGTGTTTGAAGTGTGTACCTGACCTGAAGGAAGGAATCAGTAAGAAGAGGTGTTGGATATACAATCTACACCTCAAACCATTTCAGTTTCACTAAGCCCCCATGGGCTGGAGGTTCAAGAAACCAGCTCAGGTTCTTGATAAGCTGTGCCTCCTTAAAATAAAGAGCAAGAAGCCCATGTGTTCAGAGCCTACAGAAGTACATTCCTGACCATGGAGAGATTTCCCATTACCTAACAACAGTTTGGACACTGATTGTGTTCATTAACTCCCAAGATGGTAGAGAGGAAGATTGGTACTGTGGAGAGATTGCTCAAGAGGTCTTACCTGTAGCCAATAGGGTGAACAGGAGGTTCCTCAAGAGAGAAAGGCCACAATTCAAGCCAAGAGGGCTGTGGTCTCAAGGTGTTGGCTGTCATTGGCTCTCAACTTCAAGCTTGGCCATATACTCTCATTCTCTGGTCAAGCTTGGGGAGGGGGGTTAATGAGAAGCCAATGACCCATTGTTGAAGCTGAAGCAAAGGAAAAAAATGGAGTTGACAAGGGATATACTTGGCTGAGCAAAGAGAAGGAAGTTCATTCAAATGATGGCAGCTGAATCTTTGCAAAGTCCTGCTACCAAGTCTGTTCTACAATTGACTTTGCAAGGCCATTATTAAGATGGATGAAATGAGGGATTCAAGTGCCAGCCAAGAGGGAAGACACTCCTCATTATCATCCCAAATACATGTTGGCTTGATCTCAACCCAAGAAGAAGGCAAGAATCCAGAAGCAAGGGGGAGACAATCTGTGAAATAAGAAGGTTCAAGAGGAACCATTTGAAGTGTGAAGCAAGGAAAGGGCGTGATTTACTTTCCAATAAAGATGCCCAAAAGAAGACTGGATTGCTTGTACTCTTTTTCCCTATAATTAGGTTTTTAATGAGGCAAGTAATCTCAGTTCCAAGTTTGCCCAAGGATTCCTATGGTTAAGCTTGAGGGGGAGTGTTGGAATGAACAAACAAAGCTGGAGTTGATGAAGAGACCAAGCAAATCAGGAGCAACCAAATCAAGCATCTGGAACAAGCAGATTTGAATCTGTCCGTACAGTCTTGCTCCACAAGCAACTCTTCTTGCCCTAACTTACCTTGCAAGGCAAGAAAGAAGTTGGGGACACTTAATATGGACGTTGGGAGCCTCCAGAAGTAAGGGAAATCAAGTTTGAATGGAATTACTCAGTTCTGGTTTAATTTGGACAAGTACAAGTCACATGGGTGCTTTGGAGAAGCAGCTGCACCTGTCACTATCACACCAAGCTGAATGTGCCTCTTCCTCCAGTCACTTTATCTTCCTCTGGATGTGCCAGACTGTCCATGCCACAGCCTGATCCACACCAGTCTGCCCCAGCCAGTTCTGAACCTACTCTGATTTCATTTTCTCTACAAATTAGTTATTTAGGTTTTAATGTTTTATTAGTAGTTTATTGTGCTTTTAATGTCTTGTAACTTGGCTATAAAGCCCCCACATGTAACCCACGAAATTCCTAAGGAGAATTGAGCCTCCTCCTTCATTATTCTCTCTGGTTCATACACTCTCATATTCTTTCTAAGTCTCATACACTCTCATATTCTTTCTAAGTCTCGTACACTCTCATACTCAGAAACTCTCTTAAACTCTCCATAATCTTTCATTCTCTCATACAAGGCAATTCTGCCTCATACTATTGTCTCTCATCCATTCTCTTGTTTTCTCTCAACCAGACTCTCACACACTTTCATTCTCACCATATTCTCTCTATTCCAACACTAAGAAGATTAATGAAAAACTATGAAGAACATTATGAGACTCGAAAGTTTAGAGAGAATTGTATGATTTATTCAGCCACTCGGGGTATGCTTATATAGATAGAGTTACAAGGGTTTTCATAAAGCAGAGGATAAAAGATGTGGCTGTGGTTGAGGGGAGGGCGCGCCTAATTCAAACCGAGGCTTCCTGGCCAAGTAAATGGCATCAGCATCTTTGACAAGATGCTGATCCTTCCAGCCCGTGCCAGCCTGTCCATGCGGCTCTCCTCTTCCTTTCCAACGGATGGATAAGCTTATCTTCCAAGTAAAGCAGCCGCGTAACTTTGGTTTTACCTGAATGGTAAAAACTGGTCGAATGCTTTTGGTCGACCTTGTACAGCCTGTACGGCCTGTACGGCCTTGTACGGCCTTCTACGGACAAGGTCGACCCAAACCCTTCTGTTTTCCTCCTTCTCTCTATTCAACACAAACTAGTTACCTCAACTTAACAGTGATTCAGTTTGATTCCCCCCTTCATGATCAAGAGGAGGAACCTCAGCATTTCTATGTTCGGATTCCTCTTGTGATGAACTAGGCTGATCTTGTGTTGGCTCAGTCTCAGCACTCCTTCTTGGTATACTGATGCCAATACTTTCCATTACCCTTCTCAAGTTCTCAGCTCTATGTGAGGTTGAATGAGATAAGTCTCTTACTTCTTCCCAACTCTTCTCATCATAGTAGCCTTTAGACTCAACAAACCTCACATCTCTAGAGATTAGAATCCTCTTGGTTTCGGGAGAATAACACTTGTATCCCTTTTGGTGAGGTGAATAGCCAATAAACATGGCTCTGGTGCTTTTTGGTTCTAACTTGTTCCTTTGCTCTCCTGGAATTAAAACAAAACACAAGCACCCAAATACCCGAAGGTGATCTATAAAAGGTCGATGTCTGTTTAGTACCTCATGTGGCGACTGATCTTGTAGGACTCTGGTTGGAATTTTGTTGATTAAATAGCAGGCTGTCATCACTGCATCTCCCCAAAACCTCTTTGGTACATTCATGTGGAACATCATGCTTCTGGCCACTTCCATAAGATGTCTATTCTTTCTCTCAGCCACAACATTTTGTTGTGGAGTATATGGACAGCTTGTTTGATGGATCACTCCATGTTTGGCTAGGTTTTGTTTGAATGCATTGCTGGTGTATTCTCCTCCATTATCTGATCTCAAAATTTTTATCTTGGCATTGTAATGGTTAGAGACATAAGTTTGAAAGTTTATGAATGCATCTAACACCCTATCCTTTGATTGAAGCAATGTGATCCATGTGTACTTAGATTTTCATCTATAAATGTCACAAAATACTTATGATGCTCTCTAGATGCACAAGGGGCAGTCCACACATCAGAGTGAATTAAATCAAAGACATTTTCATAGATTGTACTAGATTTAGGAAAGAGTTCTACAATGTTTGCCTAAGATGCAAGCTTCACAATCTTTTTGAAATTAAATACTAGGCAACATGATGCTTAAAGCACGGGATTGAGGATGTCCTAATCTATCATGCCACATAACATCTTTAGGGAAATTAAAACATGAACTTAAAGCATGGGATAATCAGATGCAAGCTTAGTGTCTTCAAGCAAGTACAAGTCTCCCTTGGTTATGTTGACATGAAGAAATAAATGACAAGGAGAAGTTGTTGACATGAAGACATCAAGAGATATAAGACACGAGGAAGTGCCCTAACTTGGCGTGCAAGACAAGGGGAAGTGCTAAATGGGTCAGAACTGGTTACCTTAACCAGAAAACTTTAGTCTGGTCACACCAAGACTATATGGATGTTAGAGTCAAGGAAAGAAGTCACATGTGAGCTGAAGAATTTGAATTTGAATACTTGGGACCACTTCAGACCTGTCCATTTCTCTGCTGCTGGCTGAGCCCATTTGGCTGTTTCTGATGTATTTGTTTATTATTTTCTCTTCTGTCTGCTTGCCTATTGTTTCCCTATTTATGGGTTGTTCCCATAACACATTAAGCAAGGAAATCATTTCTCTCCTTCTCTCTCTTTACATTTCGAAATCTCCTCTCTCTCTCTCTTGTTCTTCATGTTCTTCAGTTTCCAGCAAGTAAACTCTCTCTAAATCTCTTATTCTCAAATGGTATCAGAGCACTTATGCTCTTGAGACCTATTCTTCTTCATTCTTTTACTTAACTTCCGCAAATCTCTGAGTTTTCTTTTCTATTTTTGGCAAAGTTCATCTTGTTCTTCAGCTGTTCTTCATTTCCAGCTCCAGAAATTGCCAAAAATGGAAAATACCAAAGTAAACATTCCAGTTACTCTCAAGGGAGCTAACTATCTTTTATGGTCAAGGCTTGTCAAGACAGCCTTGGGAGGACGAGGTCTCTGGTTCTATGTGACATAAGAAAACCATCAAAGAAGACCATCCTAGGAGAGGATGGTACTGAAGTGGTGTTGGCTGGCGAGGACAAATGGGGTCAGGAGGACCTCATGGTGTTGTCTATCATTCAGAACAGCCTTGAAGCTTCAATCCTGGATGCTTACTCCTACTGTGAGACCTCCAAAGAGTTGTGGGGTACACTTAGGAAGGTGTATGGCAACATGTCTAATCTGAGCAGGGTGTTTGAAATCAAGAAAGAGATCAACAACCTGAAACAAGATGAAGGAGAGTTCAACCAGCATCTTGGAAAATTTAGAAGCTTATGGTCAGAGCATAACATGCTAAGACCAAGTTCTAGTGATCCTGAAGTCTTAAGAGAAAGGCAAGAACAGGATGTGGTCTTTAGTTTGCTACTCACTCTAAATCCATCATACAGTCAGCTGATCAAGCATGTTCTTAGAGAAGACAAGCTCCCAAGTGTAGAAGGTGTGTGATACGATCTA
>CAJHQP010002813.1:0-77908 GCA_905132765.1 Moricandia arvensis | reverse complement strand
TATCAACTTTTGTTCATGTAAATATATACTCTATTTTTAATCAATGTAATTAATGTACTCCACATGCCAAATGCTTTTATGATGTAAAAAGCATGTTTATCCAAGTTTCTTAGCGGATTTCTTAATTGTGAACAGTGTAAGGATCGGTTATAAAAGTTATGAATTAAGGATCGATCCTTAAGAGTTTCTTACACTGTGCGCGTACGTGGCGGCCCAACGATTGGTTCTTTTTTAATTTTTTTGTTTTTGTTTTTTTTCCGGGTTCTTAGGGATAATCATGGTCTAACTGCGTCTAAAGAGTTAGCTATCGCCATTATCGATTTAATTTTAAGCTTAGATCTATCAATAATTATAAATGACTTGTGAATAACACTCCTAACCATGGAGATAAAACTGGTCAAAGTAGAGATAAAGCTTATAGTATTCCATTAACTAAAAATACGAACATACACGGAATATTACAAGGATCAAACCATAACAACAATTAAATTATACCATTTCGTAATATTACAAGGATCAAACCATAACAACAATTAAATTATACCAAACCTAAAAATCCTCGTCAAGCGAGAACACATGGTTATCAAACGCGCCGTTACCATTAACACTCGACATAACGGACGCCTTCTGGTAATCACCAACCCTCTTCTCAAAAAAGTTGGTTTTCCCCTGAAGCGAGATCAACTCCATCCAATCAAACGGATTCGCCACACCGTACACCTTCCCACACCCAAGCGCACCTAACAACCTATCCGCAACAAACTCAATATACTGACTCATCAACACCCGATTCATCCCCACCAACGCGCAGGGAAGCGCGTCGCACACAAACTCCCTCTCGATCTCCACCGCGTCGCAGACGATCGACCTCACGCGCTCCTCCGTGAGCTTCGTCCTCAAGAAGGAGTAGATCAGGCACGCGAAGTCGCAGTGCAGGCCTTCGTCTCTCGAGATCAGCTCGTTGGAGAAGGTAAGCCCAGGCATGAGCCCTCTCTTCTTAAGCCAGAAGATCGAGCAGAAGCTACCGGAGAAGAAGATCCCTTCCACGCAAGCGAACGCCACGATCCTCTCCGCAAAGGCCTGAGATCCATCGATCCATTTCAAGGCCATTGGGCCTTCTTCGCGACGCAAGTGATGGTTTCGATCGCTCGAAACAGATGATCTCTCTCTTTGTTATCTTTAATGTAAGTATCGAGTAACAGACTGTACATCTCGGAGTGGATATTCTCAATCGCGATCTGGAACCCGTAGAAGGCACGCGCCTCGGAGACTTGGACGTCGGACATGAAACGAGAGGAGAGATTCTCGAGGACGATTCCGTCGGAGGCGGCGAAGAAGGCGAGGACGTGTTTGATGAAGTGGCGCTCTCCGTCGTTGAGGTTGTTATCCCAGTCGCGAGTGTCTTGAGAGAGGTCGACTTCCTCGGCGGTCCAGAAGGAGGCTTCGGCTTTCTTGTACATCTCCCAGATCTGGGGGTAGTGGATTGGGAACATGCAGAATCTGTCTGGGGTTGGGTTAGGAGCGGCTCTTCTGCCATGGAAGGCATGATGTTGATGGAAGATGTGATTGATTTTGGGATCTAGGGTTGTATATTTATGATGGAGACGAAAGGGTTTGAAGAGAAGAGAGGGAAAGGTTGGGGGGAGCCGTCGAAAATGTTTTGAAAATTTTGGAGAGGCTTGTTGGGGAAGATGAAGGGTATTATTGTCATTTTAGGGTTAATTTTGGCGTGAGGAAGCGAGGGAAGTGATAATGTTTGGCGGCAATATTTAATTTATTCGACAGCTAAGTTTAAAGGGTAGAAACGATATTTTTGTGATTCTCGTGACTTGGTGTGAGGGACACGCTCCTTCACGTGATTTATGTTTTCAAGCCCAAGATGATAAACTGGAATATAATTTCGACTAAGTCTAAAAACTGCTTCAACCTAAATATTTGACTAGACGTAAGGCCCATTTTGAGCCTGTTATGCTATAATTGGGCACTAAAATATAAGTGAACCATATAGATCAAACAAACCAATATAAAATTTCCTAATCTACGTTTCTCTTCTCTTTCTTTTTTTTTAATCATCAACATAAACAATTCATAAAACTCTACAAAGCAGACTAGTAACTCTCCATCCAGAGCCGTGCTTAGGGCAACATTAGTGGTGAGAGATTCAACTGAATTTCTCAGACATAAAAATTAATGTTCAACAAATAGAAATTATTAATAGCATGACATGTGTCTTGCAAAAATGGTGAAATTATTTATATAATGACACGTGAAGAAATTGTTCTTCTTGAGTCTCTTCCTAAAGGGACTAAGAGCACCCGCAGCGGGTGTTTTTTCCATAAGTCTCTCTGATATAAAATTAATATATAATAGATAGTGGGAAAGAAGGAGAAAATAAAGGTAGAATAGTCTCTTTATAAAGAGACGTTTTTGACAGTGTGAGAGACTAGAACTATATGTGTCCTGATCCTATTGGTACACTTCTACTCTTTACTTTAAATTTTAATTGTGTAATTAATTTATTTTAAAAACTAATATAATAGTAGGAAGGTACTCTGATTCAGAAACTAACCAGTAATGATGCTCTAATCTCCTTCTCTTTCTTCTTTTTTATTATTTTTCTATTTTTTTGGTCTTGAGAGCTCTGTTGAGAGTTTGCCACTGCACATGCTCTTAGTAGCCAAAATTTGAAGCATTGGCTTAGGGTATAATTTTTTGTTAAACTTCATTTTTCTGGTTAAACATTGTTAAAAAAATTAATTTTTATTTTATTTTTTGTCTATCTTATTATTAAATTTTATACTGTGATAGAAAATATATTGTTCTTGAACCTTTTTTTGTGTCACAAATATATTGTTTTTGAACCTAAAACCACCTTTAATGGGGTCTCTTAGAGGGGTTTTTAAAGGAAAGGATCCACAATTTTCTTAAAAACCATCTCTTAAGAGTATCTCCATTGAGAAGTACTAAGAGCACCCTCATCGGTCTGATACCCAAAATAGAGTTTTTAGTTTTAGAATATTATTATTTGTTATGTATTTATTGAGTAATTAATTTTCTTTTTCCTTTTCAAAATCTTGACCACTTAAAACACGACAACTATCTAATGGGAGTCCTAGAGGGTATCTTAAAGTATGTTATTTGAGGACTTGTTTCTCTAACACTCTTCACTTTTTTGTTTGTTTAATATTTTTTTCTTTTAGATACTTGATCAGAATCTATACGTTGGAGTTGCTCTAAGTGAGTTACTTAACAAAAAGTGGTGGTGGATCCCACCACTTTTGTTAAGGACCAATCCTAAAAATCCTAATTTAAGGAGCGGTCTTTACATTGTTTTATAGATTTTATTGACACATGGGGCCCACGATTGGTTGATTTTTATTTTTATTTTTTTTAATCGAAAAAAAGGTTAAAGACCCCATAGGAGTCGTTAACGGATGGAGATGCTCTAAAGACCCTAAATAAGAGACCCATTTGGATGGTTTCTTGTACTGTTCGCGGGCTCCACTAACACGTGGCAGCCCGCGATTAATTTATTTTTATTTATTTTTTCCTTTAAAAAAAATCCAAAAAAAAATAGGAACCCACTAGGGTTCTAGGGTTAAAGATGCCCTAAGTCACTATCGATATTATGTAATTAATTTCTTTTAATATATATGTATTTATTCCAAAACTAAAAAAGCTTTGTGATAGATATTTTTAAGACATAATTATTTATATTAAAGAATATATTTTAATTTTTAAAAGTATATATAAAATAATAAAAATATTTTTTTGGCAATTAGTAATAAAATATTTGTTTCACAAAAATAATAATTATTTTGTTACCATAACTTTAGAAAACTTTAGTAAAAAAAATAATTTTTGGATTAGTTATGCATACTTAAGAAGGTACTAGTTTTCTCTCTCTTGAACGCTCCATCTTCTCTCTAGTTTTCTAAAAGCTGTTATCGTTTTCGGTGGCCGGTGAGCAACTTGCCACCGGTCGCCACCCCTTTTATTTTGTTTTTTTGTTTATCTTTGTGTTATATTATGTCTATCTTCCGTTGCGGATAGAATTTTCGCTAGGCGATTTTGTGGTGTTTTCAAGTCAATTAGAGCTGTGTTTTCTTGTCTCTTTGATCTCTCTTTTTGGCTTGAGATTAATAAAGGTCCGGTCCTTTTGATCGGAGTTATGTTAAGCTTTACTCTCTTGTAGAAGATGGATCTATCCCGATTGTCTCTGCACTTTTAGTTTTCTCTTAGCTGGGCATTCTTGATCTTTATCTTGGATGATATCAATCTTTGCTTTTAAATCTTAAGCAAAGTAGTCAAAAAAGTTAAAGATCGAGTTTTTTCATATGCGTCTTCACGATCTATTCCAGTTAAAGAATAGTTGAAGCTTGTCTTGTGTAAGTGTTTCTACGAAGACTGGTTTGAAATCGATCGAAGCGTTTTGGAGTTCATCAAAACTAGTGAAGAGGATTAGAACTGTGGAAGCATAGGTGGTTAAGAGAGTGAAGCATCAAATTGGTTTCAGGAATTAGAAGCTTAAAGCTTCTAAAAGAAGGCCTATAATCTTCGGTGAAAGATGAAGAAAGTAGAAAAGCATCATCAAAGATTCACGGCGGCGGTGCTTCACGTTGGTGAGATTGCTGTTTCCATCCAGAATTGTTGTGCATCTCCCACGTATCTTGAAGAATACCTAAAAGCTTGCACGTGGAAAGCATAAACTTTATTATTGCTTTTCCAATAGATCAAAGTATAATTTTCACTATTTGGACCTTTTTAACTGACCCAATTTGTATCAAAGGTTTAATGAAAACCAAGTTGACAAAAAAAAAAAAAAAAGATTTTTGGCGGCAATATTTAATTTTTGGCGAGGGAAGTGATAATGTTTGGCGGCAATATTTAATTTATTCGACAGCTAAGTCTAAAGGGTATAAAAGACATTTTATGATTCGCGTGTCTTGGTGTGAGGGACACGCTCCTTCACGTGATTTATGTTTTCAGGCAAAAATGGATAAACTGGAATATAATTTCGAATAGGTCTAAAAACGGCTTCAAACCTAAATATTTGATTAGACTTAAGGCTCATTTTGAGCCCATTATGCTAATGAAATTTGGGTTGGGCACTAAAATAAAAGTGAACCGTATACGTCAAACAACCAAAATAAAATTTCCTAATCTACATTTCTCTTTTGTGTTAAAATAAAAAATAAAAAAAAATCTACATTTCTCTTTATTTGTATGTTTTATCATATTTTCCACCCATAACCAAAGCAGACGCAAACCAATTTATAAGAATGATCCAAATTAATAATCAGAAATCAAAAGATGAATGACATATGTTTTAATAGATAAATTTGATATTTTTAAAATGATATAGTAAGATATTAGTAGAATGTGAAAAAAATTTTACTCATTTTATTGTTAAAATATTTAAATATTTATTTTAATTACTTTAAATTAGTGAGATCCTTAGGTTCATTATTAAGGAAATATATGATATTTTGAATAAAAATTATGACTTTCTAAGGAATGGTTCAAAAAAATCACACATAAAAGAATTAATGACTTATGTTTTAATTGATAAGATTTTTATGTGTATAATATTTTTATTGTATAGCTTATATAAAGTGTAAAACAATTAAAATAACAGGGATTATTGTTTAAGTTTCACAAATCTTCTCCACATATATAGTCAAAATTATAGTTTGATAATTTGCAGCTATAATCCAAGAATATTATTATATAAGCTATTAACATTGAAAAAATAATTAAAATTAAAATTAATTCTATTAACTAGATAAGCCATTTGCAGCTATAATTTAAAAATAATAATTTAAAATAAATAAACTGAAATTATGAACTTACATTATTTTTAATTAGTCTTTAGTTATTGTTTTATAAGATAAAATAAATTTATTAATAATTTAAAAAAAAATTTTACTGATTAGAAAAAAATATTATATTTTTTTATTTATTTTTTTGTTTAACTTATATTTTAACAACCGAATTTTTTAGTTATTGTATCGCGTTTAAGTTCAAATAATTTAAATCTCCATAAAATTTGAATTTAATTTTGTATTATCTTAGCTTTGTATTTATTAAGATACACTTACATTTAATCTTGATAAAAATATAGATATTTATATGAAAGTTATTAAATTTTATATTAAGTTGATGTAAAAATCTTATATTTACTATTAGACTATTTTAACATTTAAAATTAATAGGAATGCATATGATTTACATATATGATATATACCTAATTATTGTTATTTAAGTTTAGGAATCTTATAAAAAAAATCAAAGCTTTATCATTAAGATTTTGAATGTCACAATAAAAGAATATCATATCATATTTTTCACGAAGACAAGTCATATTTTTGTGAAATGAATATTGTGATAGTAAATGTTTTATGGGAAATATTAAAAACTGGATAACTATAATCCTGTTTTAAATTTTAATTAGTCCTTCATTTGTATATATCAGTGTCATCAATGTCATATAATGATCAATAAATTTGATATTTCATCAAAAGAAGAAAATTATTTAGTCAAAGAAACCCACCAAGATGTGAGGCAATGGCATGTATAACAAATGAGAGCATAAATAGAGAAGCAAATCTCTTCCAAAAAAAAAAAAAAAAAAACTACACACAAGAAAAAAAAGATCATCAAAAAAATACAAAAGAAATGGCAAAACTTGTGTTCGGTATTTTGGTTGGTGCAGCCGGATTATGGAAGTTGATGGGCACTTTTAGTGGCGGTTCTTCGTCAGAAACTGTAACTAATGATCAAACTAGTGGTATAGGCATGGTATGGATTATGCTAATATGCATAGTAATTGTGGGGTACATGATCTTGAGCTTTAACGCTGAACAAATCAAACGTAAAGCCGAAGAACAAGCTCCTGTGTTTGTGATTGCAGGAACCATCTTGTTTCTTGTTTACATTCTTTATCTTAAAGGTAGCTTTTAGTTTCAATATGTTTTTTTAGTTTAATTTGGTAATCAAAATGTCATATCTTTCGACAAATCCAATAAAAAGATCTAAATGAAAACCTCAAAACTGTAAAATAAAATAATAAAATCGCCTATTTGAGTTGATTAAAACACTGACTTATCGAGGAGCAGAGATAGGTGCACTAGCTTTGGAGTAACCAACCCAAGCAACAACGCCAATGCTAGTATCACCCATCCCATCACATCATACTTCATCTCACTACTTTTCACCATCTGTTTGAAGAAAACACATGATCATTAACATCATGAGATTCAAACCACAAATACTGAAATGAAATATGATGATGAGAATGAACATAACGAGAGAGAACCTTTGATCTTGACGCTCCTGATGGACCGGCGGCGCCACCCAGTGGCGCTTGGCTGCCTTGTCTGTGAACCTGTGCGTGCAGTAGTGGAGCCTGTGCATATAGCACCAAAGAAAAATTGCAATATTCCTCTTATAGTCTTATATGAAATGACAAATCGCTTATACATTCTTATCACTAAAGAGAATAAGTTCGATCAAAGAACCAACACTTTAAGACAATTCATCTGCAACATTCCCTCCATATGAATCGATCAACCAAATAAAATCTTTACAGGTTAAGAGCCTCTGCTTGAAACAGAGAGAATAGTTCTTGATTAATGCATAGCTCAGCAGCAATATTCATTCTTATGAAAGTATGATAATAACTCTTTAAACCAAGCCAAAACATGAACTAGGCTGGTTGATTTACAGTACCTTGGCTGTCATTTCAAGTGATTTCTGGTAGGTTTCACTTTCCGGATTCTGCAAAAGATCAACAAATATTCAAAAACCACAACACCAAAAAGAAACAGTATCATTTAACCATTGATTCCAAATAGTAAAAGCAAATGACCTCATCAACAGCAAGTTGAAAGAAGTGAGCAGCTAAGTCAAAGTTGTATTTAGCTTCAGTCTCTTCAGGAGTCAAAAACGCAAGGGTAGTGTATGCATTACCAAGGCACCAAATCGCAGATGTTTCTTTTGGCTCAATCAACAACGCCTCTTCAAGCTTAGTGATTGCCTCTACACACCCACATACCAAAAATGAAAAAATGTTATAACCATAGTTCTAAAAGCCGGTCTAGACAGTGCTTATGCCCTCGCCTATTTATTTAATCGGTTTACCATTTTAAATCGGTTTAATTTTATCTAAATTATTCTAAATCAATTAAGTTAACCAATAATATCAGTACAAATTCACAAATTTGTCTAATTTCTTTTGTTTTGTATATCAAATCTTGACAATTCTTCAAAATAATTTTATAACTAAATTCAAAAAATTAAAATATCTTATATAAATTAAAAATATAATGTACATATAAAATAAATCAATAATTCTTTAACATCAAACCCAAAATAATTACCAATCACTGGATCACATCAGATTATTTAAAATCTTTTTAAAAATGCAAACTTTTAATCATAATTAGATCCATGAGAGCATCATAAACTAATTGACTTAAGAATCACACCAAATCTAACCCGATTCATACGATATTAGCAGCACACACAGCAACTCACCTTGAACAGTTTGCTTAGGATCTTCGTTATGAAACTGAGCTAGTTCCAGTAGAGCTCCTGCCCATCTCGTCAGGTTCTGTAATAAATTTTTTTTTTGGAAAAAAATAATTAAATTTCCGCCATTGAATCACAAAGTAGAGATCAAACAAGAGAATGCAAAACTATGAAGATAAGAAAACTAACATCGGCATCTAGAGGGTTTTTCAAGTAGGTGGCCTCTGATACTTTGCGAATTTGCTCGAACATGATTATGGTATCGAACTCAGCATCGTTCATATCCATGTGGCTTCTCAGAGCTTTCTTACAACACTTCTTCTTCTTCTACCGTACGGAATGGCTCTACTCTGTCTACGGAGAAAACACAGAGAGAGAGGAGAGGATTGGAAAGGTAGAATCCTTCTAAATGGGCTACTAATGGGCTTTTGCATTGATTGTGTTTGCTTGGGGAGCACTTCGAACTCAACTGCTTGCCGTTTTAGCTATGTATGATGACACTGTTCGCTGGTTTTCAGCTGATGACAAACAAAACAATGATGATATATAAGGATATTAGTATTACCATCTTAAAGATATATATATATATATAGCTTCGTCTTCTAGTCCCACACCATGCCAATTGACAAGAGAGTTATCAGATTTTATTCTAAGAAATAATTACATAGTTAATGAAATAAGAACAAAAACAAATATATTATGTGATGAAGGTTACTAGTACAACGAGTATGGTGAGCTTGCAATGTGACTAATCTTACCTGCCACATGAAGAATCACAGATAGGAAACCACAAATTATTAGTAAATACTTAAAAGAAAAGGGGTTTGCAAAAAGGTAGACTATCACATGAAACAAGATACGATGTTCCCGTTTGCTGACAAAGAAAGATGTCTCCTTGTGTTTTTAAAACATAAACGCAAGTACAGACAAATATTTTAAAAGTTTGAAAACTATACAGTGAAATCAGCAGTGTTAATTTTAGGCGTAGCTAATGATTCGTGTGTGTTTGCAGTTAATACATAAACAATGTACAAAATTTTACATGCATATTCAAAAATCAAATCTAACGATGGTAAACCAACTATAAGGGTCTAATGATTTCACAACACAACTTTGTTTAGATGGTTTTTATAAGGGTATTGTGTTTGTATGTTAATCTAAACATTTTACAATATCTACATTTGGTTTAAATTTGTCTAGTTTTCTTTTTGATAGCTATCAAGGAGAAATAAATCTTCTGATTTTAGTTTCTTTCGTTAGTTGGTCCGTTCACTATTCTCGTTCCGGAAAATAGAATGGACGTTCATGCTCTTAAAATTATTATGTGATTATAAATAAAAGAAAACTTTATTGGTGAAAAGGTGATAGATACTAATATATTAATAATGATTCTCACATGTGATCCATGAATTTTAGCAATTAAAAAAAATATTTTTATAGAAAATAAAACATACAAATTAAGGTGATGATTGTTTTCTTAGTTTTTGGATTTTGTATTTTAGTTTTTAGTTTTTGGTTTTTGGATTTTAGATTTTAGTTTTTGGTTTTTAATTTTGCAGTAGATTTTAGTTTTTTGAAAAACATGAATGGTAATTTTAGATTTTGGTTTTTAGCTTTTAGTTTTTATTTTAAAAATAAGAAAATGAAAATATTATTAAAAATAAAATATTTATACTGAAAATAGCATAATATAAAATACCATTACCAAAATACAAAAGCTTATTTGAAAATATAAAAAAACACAAAATAATATAATTGTATGTTTAAACATAAATACAAAAATTCAGTTCTATTTTAAACATATTTTTTATATATCTATATACTTTGTATTATGAACTTGTACATATAATATATGTAGATGTCCAAGTAAAATGTGTAGACATATTTTTTAATAAAATTTACCATAACTATAATCTATATAATTCATTAATGGTTAACTAAAGAAAATTAATTATATATGTACGATTTAAATACATATGCATTAATTTTGTTAAAAAATAGAATTAAATAACTGCAGAGAAATAATATATAAAAATAAAATGTAAATAAAGATTAACAACCATTTCTAAAAGTGTGGCAAATATAAGTCTACACATATGGTATATTATATAATAATAGTTATATTTTTTGAATAAAATAAAAATGATTATATTTTAAAACATTAGCAAAAGAATGAACTTTATTAAAATATTTTATACAAAATTAATATTTTAAAAAATAAAAAATAATGAAAGTGTAATAAAATTATTATACTAATAATTGCTATAAAATTTATGGTACATAATATTAATATCTATTAAAACATTAATAAATGAACTTACTTTAATAAAACTTTAATTGCCTCAGTAAAGTAGTGAAGATATAATTAACTTCACTTGCTTAGAAAAAAGTAACGTTCTTTTACGTTTGTTATAGAGTAGTAAATGTAGGTTTTATATACTACATTATTTATCTAAATTTACTAATATTTAAAAAAAAAATATTTTTGGTTTTGCACGTAGCAAAATCTAAGGAACATCCAAAAAAAGCAGATTTTGGCTTCTATGTAGAAAAGAGTAAAATGAATTAAAAACTAGTTTTCTTAAAAAATAGGAAATCTACTTTACCAAAATCATGATTGGCTAAGAAATAGATTTTAAAAAATCAAAAACCAAAAACTATTTTTGATTTTTAGCAATTAATTTTAGCAATTAAAAAAATATTTTTTATAGATAGAAAATAAAACATACAAATTAAAGTAAATACAATTTCCGTACGTAAATTTCTAGATATTTTATAATAAGTTTTGTAAACTAAATCGAACGGTGGAGAAAGGAGTCGGCAGCTATCATATAAAAAAAGTTTCAAACTTGAGAGCTACTGAATCGACGACGCGTGGTTAAAACGTCAGTGGCAAAACATCGTAATTACTGGAGAAAAAGAAGGGCTGTTAGGGAAAAAACAAGTGATAAATATACAGATCCACCACTCAGGAGAGAGAGAAACTCAGGACCATTTCTTCTTCTATCATTTTCTCTGACGCGCTTCCTTCTCCGGTGACCGGCGGATTTTGCGGAAGCGAAGAGCAAAAGGGTTTGTTCTCTAACCTTTCTGTATAAACCCTAAGCCTAGTTTCGTTGTTTCTCTGTGAAGTTTGGGGGAAAGATTGCGTGTTAATTAGATGATTAGGGTTTGAGTGTTTAGGGATTACTTGAAACTTAGAAATTGAAATGTTCTTCCTTTTGTTAATTGTGTGCAATAAGGTGATAAAGTCTCTATCTTTGTATTGTTTCTCTGCTATAGATTTTGAGCTATGGATAGCTTCTGGCAACTGGGTGATGATCTCCGAGGTCAGACTCAGTCAAGAGCATCAGAGGATCACAAATGGTCCACTGTTGCTACCAAGCTCGCTGAGCAGACTAGGATGAAAGGTGAAAGGTTTAACAACCTTGATCTCTCTGGTCACTCTGAGTTCAGACCAACCGACAAGTTTAGTTTCCAAGACAACAACAACAATAACTTTAACTTCAACATGTTGAACTTGGATGGCATGGGGAAGACCTCGATGCAGAGCAGTGTTTACAACAACATGAATGCTGTTTTTCAGAAGAATGAATTCAAGAATGGAGGCAACATGAGAGTTAACAAGTATAATGGTAATGTTGTTGCTAACAAAGAGCTGAGTAACAACAGCAAACACAACAACAACAATGATAGTGCTGTTGACAAGAGGTTTAAGACTCTGCCTGCATCGGAGACGCTTCCAAGGAATGAAGTTCTTGGCGGCTACATCTTTGTTTGCAACAACGATACCATGGAGGAGGATTTGAAACGTCACCTGTTTGGTAATTTTGCAAACATACTTGTTTATGCGTTCTTAAAGCATTTCATTTTAAACCTTGTGTGGTTTGTCAGGTTTACCTCCAAGATACAGGGACTCTGTCCGGGCCATAACTCCTGGATTGCCTCTGTTTCTTTACAATTACACCACTCACCAGCTCCATGGTATCTTTGAGGTTTGTTCTCTTCTGTTTAACTCGTTTGATAACAATGTCTTTTGAAGCTATCATCTACTGAAATATGCTTTTCCTGGTTTAGGCAACAACTTTTGGAGGTACTAATATTGATGCCACTGCTTGGGAAGACAAAAAGTGCAAAGGAGAGTCAAGGTTCCCGGCTCAGGTGAAACTTATAATGACACTTGTTGCATTGCATCCTTTACTCTTTCATTTTGATACTTCGGTACCAATTCGACTTCTTTGTCCCTAACAGGTAAGGATCAGAGTGAGGAAAATCTGCAAAGCCTTGGAAGAGGATTCCTTCAGGCCTGTTCTTCACCACTACGATGGTCCTAAATTCCGCCTTGAGCTCTCTGTTCCCGAGGTAAGTATCCACCTTTGCATGCAGATTCTATTAATAATGTAGATGAGAGGGATCTGTGTACTGATCATGCTTTGATGTTTTGTTGCAGACATTGGATCTCCTAGATCTCTGCGAACAAGCTGGTTCTCCATAAAAGCCGATCAACCTTGCAATACCACGTTGCTAAGTAATTGGAGCATTCTGTCTGAAACCTATCTATATATATGCGCATAGTACTATTAGAGCGTAAGCTTGTGGGGTTTAGTTAGAGTCGAATTCAAGTGTATGGTTTACTAAGAAGGGAGGGAGTGTGTGCGTCTTAAGGCAAGCAAAAGGGTGAAGAGTCTCTGCTGAATAAGCGACTACTCTCAGTTCTTGTTGTGTCTAATCTGTGAGTTTGTCTGTGTGTTGTGAGAGATTTGATAACTCTTTTTCCAAACAAAAGATTTGTGTAGAAGAATATATATATAGAGGAAGTGAGAGTAAACAACAGAGCCAAAACTACGGTATGAGCTTCTGTTTGTGTTTGCTTGTGTAATGGAGAACCTAAATGGTTAAGTTTTAAACTTTTAAGCATCCGAGTCATTTGATCGTTTAAACAAATGTTGTTTTCATTGAAAGGGGTTAATTTGAAAAACTAATTATACAACAGCAAAGATGATGATTTGGTAAAAGTGTATAATTTCACTCTATGGTTAAGTGTTAGCTACAAATAGAAACCACCACACGACAGAGAAGACAAGGAAATCATCAAGGAGCAGCTGAGCCAATGAAGTTTTGTTGTATCCGTTCTATTGTAATTAGCTGGTAGGGGTTGTCCATCAATCATTAGAACAAGCCCGTTCATACGAACAAAGCTTCTTCAAGCCCCTTGGGCTGGTACATAAGGTGAGAGAGAGAGAGTCAAAACTTTACATTAGTGGCGGTGAAATTTTTTTTTTATTGTTTTAACTTCTTGTCACTTCTTTTTTTGTTTACAAACTTCTCTAGTTTATAGAAATGCTCAGCCGAGTCAATTATCCCATCCAGTGCCTTCGTGCACGTTTGATCGATGGATGGTCCAGGAGTCTCCTGAAACGGGCAAATCGAATAAGCACCGTGCAAATGTTTACTGGTGTTGTAAAATATTCAGAAAGCAAGAAGAATAGAGCAAACATGTATAGGTGAGTTACATAGAACTGTTTGAAAAATTGAAGTATACTTCTATATTAATCGTTCAAGGATTATCTTTAATTCCTTGACAGGGACAATACAGAAGGGGCAAAGAAGAGAAAGGAGACTGGATTCTTAGGTATTAGCAGGTACTAGTAAAAACTCTTGTATTTCTACAATGGAGTTGTTGTATATCTTATAAATGTGATATACTGACGCTAAATGTATATTCCAAAAAAACCGAAGGATCAGTGATAATACGTGATAAGGTTGTATAACTCACCAGGCTTAGTCTTAAAGGCTTAAACTACCAAACTGATTGTTCCAGTTGTCGTAGATTCCAAGCTCGTTTTGAGAAACCGAAGGCCTTACTTCCTGCAGTGCGTCTTTAAAGTCCTGCATCATGACCAAGTTGTTGAAAAAGAGACGTAAAAAATAGTTTCTTTAAGCTACGTGTGTATTCACAGAATTAACATAACATCAATTTACGTTATACCCAAAAAAATGATTATAAGATCTTCATCTTGTGCTTACCTTAAGAGTCACAAGCCGCATGTCATCTTTCGTCAGGTTTGTTATTTCTATGCCTCGTTTGAGAGCTTCCCTTAATGGACCCATAGTCGCATCTTTCACTAGGTTCTTCATGTCTGATCCCGAGTACCCTGCAGTCAAAAAATTACAACAACAAAAAAAACGCTTATAAGCTCGGTTATGCTGAACATGTGCATTTGGGTTTTTGGTTTGTGGTCTTGGAACTTATAAGATCACAACTCCACAAATTGCCTACAGTTCTATAGTGTTTCTGAGATCTTATCATAAATTTACCTTCAGTTAGCTTGCAAATGATGTTCATATCATCTTCCGACAATGTAAACAACCCATCCTTCTGTAGGAGGTTCTGTATAATCCATGCTCTTGCTTCTTCAATAACAAAAACAGAACCATGTAAGCGCAGTTTTTTCAAACAAAGCCACATAATGACATGAAAAAGTGTGTTTATCGTTCTTCACCAGATGAAGGAAGAGGGATGTAGAGTCTCTTGGTAAGCCGTCTTCTTGCTGCTTCATCGAGCTCGTGGGGTCTATTTGTTGCTCCTGGCCAAACAAAAACAGTCAACATAAAGTCCTCTCACAAAACCCATAAAACTGAAACCTGTGTCCCAATTCTTACCTATTAAGAGAATTTGCTCACTGCCGCTATCGAAACCTTCCATTTCAATCAGAAATTGTGTCTTGAGTCTTCTACTCGATTCATGTTCACCATCTGACTTGCGCTGTAACAAAGGGTGAAAGTTCGTTTCTTTCAGAAAAAAAATACTTTAGGGAAACCAAAAATGTGAAAACATGCAACAAATTATCTATATAATAAAAACCACCCTTTGTTTTTTTTTCAGGCAATTTTATATACATTGATAAAGTTTAAGAGATCAGAACAAACCTGAGATAGTAAAGAATCTATTTCATCTACAAATATCACTGCAGGCTGGCGGCAACTTGCAACTCCAAAAAGGGCCCTCACTAACTTTTCACCTTCGCCAATCTGCAACACTCGTTTGAATGTTAAATCTGCACTGTAAAAAAATATCTGGCCTACATTTACGAATTTCCTTGTGAACGCATGCAAAAATGTGGAACTAACCCATTTGCTCGTCAATGAACTAGCTGAAATATAGAAGAAAGTCGCTTTTGCTTCTCCAGCTATAGCTTTTCCGATCATAGTTTTACCAGTTCCCTGGAATGAAGTTGATACAGAAGTAAGAACATAGACAGAACATAGCATATTCAATGTTGAAAAGGATAAGGGGTACCTACTGGTGGACCAAAGAGAAGAAGTCCTTTCCCAGGCGAACGACAACCTTTAAATATGTCAGGACGTAACAATGGCCAAATGACCATCTCAGTAACACACTTTTTAGCATGCTCCAGACCAGCTGCACAGCAATAACTCATGATGAGAAACTCCAGATGCAAGTGAGATATTAATATGCATAGCAGAGAAACATGTTTTAATCATCTTCTTGTACCAATATCATCCCAGCGGACATTGGGGTCGCGGTCCATAATCTCGTTGCTGACATGCTCTATAAGACGAGGTTCCAAGTTTCTCAACTTCTCGGGAAGCTCACCATCAGGACCACATAGCATCTCCAAACTAGAACAAGGTACGTTCTTTTCAGACTTACAAGCATATCACAAAAAATGGGGATAGAAATCGCTTATACACAAAATTTGAATTGATAAGTGTGTATATTCAACTAAACAATACACCTCAGTGAAATTTCACCATTAACAAGGGACCAGGAATAGTTTTAACACATGTGATTCATCTTCTAGTCCTATTGTTAGGCATGTAATATTGTTGAATCATTATCAATGTGAAATAAAGAACAAAACAAATGTTTTTAAATATAGTAATTAACAATCACTTACCATGTTCTGGTTGAGTCATCGAGTGTATCATCAGTCTTTCCACCAATACGAGAAGTTGTATTTCCAACATTATTCCCGCTAGATTTAACTGGAGGAACAAAATTACCACGGTATCCACGTCTTAAATAGCCACCCGATCTTGCACCGTATCCCCTAGCTAACGCATTGTTTTCACCCTGAGGAGAAAGAGATGAATTTGGTGCCCCGATTGATCCTCGTTTCTGTCTAACGTCCATTTCCTAAAGCAAGAGAGATAGTAGTCAACATATGCCAATGGTAACGAATCACAGTTCAAAAGATTATGCTTTGCAAAGCTGAGATGGTGGCTCACAAAATCAGTAAGGAACATCCATACTTATAAACCGAGAGAAACATTTAGTCAAAATATGCAAAAGGTAACAAAGCAAAGTTTGAAAGATTAAGCTCACCAAAGTTGATTCTGATTCACAGAATACAGATTCTTCTACCAGTCAAAATATGCAAAAGGTAACAAAGCACAATGAAAAACCTTGAAACATCTGATCATAGAGCTAAAACTTAAAATGGTAAGACTGTAAGGAATAAATAATCAAAGATCCTTCTACCAGTTTTATTTTGGCGGATACAAATCCATTAGCAGCACCATCTTCCTTCACTTCCCCATGATTTGTTAGGTTGCTGATTTCTGCATGAGTTCGCTTTGTTCCAAAACCAGCTCCATGGCTTCTCTCGACAATGACAGATTCCTCAGAGGTATTGTCCTGATTGCTCACGGAAGTTCTACACTGGTTATCTGGTTTAACCATGCTATTTCCATACAATGAAGTCAGTCTAGCTTGCATCATTGGCTTTGATGCTTTCGGAATTAACTTACGTGAATCCAGTCGCTCTTCCTGAAACAAGTACACATAGGTTCATTATCAATGTCGAAGCAGAAAAAAAAAATCTCAGTTCCACGCATAAAGAGTAGTTAGTAAGTAATCCTCATTTTAGAAGCTCGTAGCATTGCATATACAAAGCATGAAAGAGGAAGCAAGAACATGAAACATAGCTGCATCACCAAACTCATCACTAATAACAAGAGCATTACCATCTCTTTAACACCCTTTCCATTAGACTGACTGAGATGAAAATGAAAGTATTTCGACTGCTTGATCTTCTCCACATCAAACTCGCCTCTGCTGCCAAAAATAGCGCCTGGAGCTGTCTTTGCAAGTTCAAATGCTTTCCTGGATAAAGCAAGAAACAAACCATAAAAGGATACTCCAATAAACTTCAAGTATAGTCAATATTAACCACAACTGAGCTTGGAGAAGAGTAGCAATCACTAATACATTTCAGATAAAGAGAGCAAAGAGCTTTTACGATGCAAGCCACACTCGTACGAATCAACTACTCTCAGCAAGTAAAATCCAAACCAATATACTTCGAATCAAACATACTACAAGGGGGGAAAATCTCAGGTATACCGATCCGAATCTGAAACGAGGCCTTCCGAAGCTGAATCGACCTTATAGGCAACTTCTCGTCTGATAGGATCGACGAAACCACGATCGGATTCAGTGGCGGAGCGAGAATCGAGGAAACCTAGAAGACGAAGGCCAAGGATCTGAGCGGACGAGAAATCGGATTTCTCCAGGAACTGCTCGGCGCCGAAGAGTAGCGAGTGGAGGCGCTTCAGGTTCTCGTCTACTTCCTTCCTCCAGGACTCCGTCTCTTCTTCGATTTTCGTAGTCGAAAGCGGTGGTGGTGGCTTCAGCAACGGAGACGAAAACGGCGACGTACGCTTTCCCGCCATTGTTATCCCCTCTTTCGTCTCCAAAATGGCTTAAAACCCCCGGAGCTCACACGCCTTTAGTCTCACTTGCTTGGAGCTTAAACGTCCTGCAGTGTAGTAGCGTATATAGGAAACGGCGAGTAGTTTTCTTCAAACATAAGAATGGGCCTTAAGAACATATGAGGCCTGCTCATCAATATCTGCGTAAACGAAAAAGCAAGCATACGGAGATATAACCACCCATTGTCCGGTAGGATTATTAGAGCATCATTAACCAAAGGTTAGAGAAGTTCTTAAGGGGGATACCAAAACTCTAAACACCAATTCTTAAAACTCTAAATTAAGCACTGATTTTTATAATGTTCACTGACTCTACTGACACGTGGTGGCATGCAATCAATCCGTTTTTAATTATTTTTTAAAATCATACAAAAAAACACACCTTAAATAGAGTTTTAGAGTTAATCATGTTCTTATGATTCAACAAGCTTGTTATTTTACACACAACTGTTTGTTATTTTTTTCACATAATCACTTTAAGTTGGTATGGCCATATGGATACTAGATACATGTAAGGATTATGATTAGTCTTTCTCGATTCAATCTCACAAGTTCATTCAGATTTTATATATATTCAGGTTGGGTTAGAATAGATTTTATAACTTTAAAACTCATTTTGGATCTAATCATATATTTGGATTGTAATACATGGGTTAAGATATACTTTGTTCAGATTAAAGTAAACATAAATCAAGTAATTGAAATACATACTTATGTTCTGAATACTCATTTTAGATACTAATTCAGATCTTCCAATCATTTTTTTTGTTTTCTCTTTAAAAAATCAGTTTTCGAACTTTTAAAATATTTGTTTGGATTTGAATCAGCTTCGGATAATACTTGATATATGATATACTATCCTATAAAACTAATTTTAGGCTTTTTTAAAAGCTCAAAATTATATGATTTCAGTTTTTTTTAAGTTTAGTTCAGATCTAGGCTCAGTTACAAATGTCAAGGCCTACTTGAAACATACGAATGCTGAAGTTTATATCACAAAGCGAAGAAACACCCGCGTTTACTAAAAGGCGCAAGACGCAAAACACCGGACAAGAGAGACAATCCACAACAGCGGTTAAGTTTCAGCGTCTGGCGACGCCACAACTTATCTTATTTCAAACACAAAAACCAAAAGTGACACTAGTTTTGATTTGCTCCAGATAAGACGCTCAAGCAATCATCACACAACAGTTTAAAATAAAATGGCTGAGCCGAACACCACAGCAGCGTTTAGACTCCTCCCAAACCAGCTTCTCCTTAGGATCAGCAGACGGACTACACGAGTAAACCGACATCGTCTCGGTCCTGGACGGCCCCACCGATGCTCCAATCACAAGCAACTTGTCCCCAAGCGACTTAAACGCAACGCCCCATCCTCCATTAGACTTAGCCCTCACAGGCACATCTCCAAGCTTCTTCCAAACGTTTGCATTTGTATCATAAACACGAAGCTCGTTCGCCGAGGTATCCAGAGAGTAAAGATCTTCATTCACCACCGCGATGAGCGGTGGTGATTGAACAGAAGAGAAAGACATGTCTTTGAGAATGTCCGGTATTAGCTCCCAAGTACCCGTTCCCTCGTCGTAACGTTCTCCACAAGTTAGGTTTCTATCTTTCTCATCCCTCCCACCGATGACGTAAAACTTGCCTCGCAAGTAACATCCCGAACAGAATTTCCGCCGCTTGTGCATTGCGTTTAGACGCGTCCACGTTTTAGTCTCCGAGTCGTACTTCTCAGCTTTATTCACGACTTCCAAGGACGCGTCTAACCCTCCAGCTACAAACACAACGGTCCGACAAGTAGCAGAAGCGAACAAGATCCGTGGCGTGATCATTGCAGGACCCTTGAACCACTTGCTCGTCTCAACCTCGTACCTCCACAAAGCAATGCTCTTCTCCTCTTTTCCCGTAACAATCAAATGCGTTCCAGCGCAAAGAGATTCTTTGTCTCCACGGAAGAAACACATGTCGGAAGGAAGTTCCGGAACTTTATGAAACTTCTCGAAGTCTTTATCGAACATGGTCCACCTCGTGTCGCCGTTGGACAGCATAAAGACAGACGGTTCGACCACACCGCGGTCTCGCCGCACCTTGAATATCTTACCGCTTTTTAGTAAACGCGAGAAACGTTTGCTTAGAAGGTTTAGTTTCCAATACTCAAAACGCGGGAGGCGTGAGAGTATCTCGACCTCTAGCTCGTAAGGAAGCTGAGGAACGTTTTGTACATAATCTGCATCCTGATGTTTACCAACCACTATTTCTCTTTTTTCTTCTTCATCACAATCCAAACAAGGATCTAGGTTTAGATCCGGTATCTTGTAGCTATGAATCCGAACCTTCCTTGGCCTGGACATGCTCGAGCTTCCTAGAAATATACTGGTGTGATCTTCTCTTACCTTCAACATTTCTTGGTATTATAAGTCTCGCCCTCTGCTACTAAGCCTTTGACATTTCCTCTCTGTAAGAACCCAACCAAGAACTGAATCAAACACTGAGAATTTCTCTACCTACCAGAAAAAGAAACGGTTCAATCTTGGACTAACCACTTCCCCTAGAAATTAGAAAAAGAAGGATATGTTTTAGGCTTTTAGCTAATTAGAGTTCTAACTAGAGATTAAACAGAACTGATTTAATCTAGAAAGTGAACTGGAGATTGAAGTTGGTCAAATTTCTAGAAGAGAAAACATATATGGAGGTTTTGGCTAATTAATAGAATTAAGAACATAAACAAATTGAACAAAGAGTGATTATGTGTATGTACATGTACATACATCTTATATAGTGTATATAGTACTACTACCTGAAGAAAATATGGTCAAAAGTCAAAGAGAAGAAATCGAGAGAACTTACATGGGTAGACAAAACCTAGAAAATATGATTTTAAAGCTCTGTCTTCTCCCTTCTCTTCTTCTTCATCTGTATAAAGAACTATAAACGAAAAAATACAAAAAGAGATGACGAGGGATTTCATATAAAATACCAACAAAAGAAACATTTTAACAAAGAATGTATAATAATCACAACTTTGAAAGGTATCAACCCTGGATATCCAAGCTTAAATTAGAAGCAAGAAGAAAAACAAATTAACTTTTATTTATATTTGAACAGTAAAGGCAATGATGTATAGATTATATTTTCATCAGTGAGCAAGTAAAGACAAAACCATATACGATTCATATTCAAGAAAATCTCCGGTGAAAGCTCAAAAAAGGCAAAAAAATATGTCTATGATATGAATATATCGTGAAGTGTGTGTGTGTCTGACTCTGAGCGAGGGATTGAGAATATGCGTAGAGAAAAAGGAAAGAATATGAATTTTCAAATCCATGAAGACCACGATAAGACAAAACAATATAATTATTTTTGATCAGAAATTGGCCACTACAACATTTAATATCATGAAAAACATATTAAACTCGTCGGCATATAGTTTGGAATATTCTACACTAGTAATAGATGCTTGCCTCCGTGGTGATCTAATCGTATTTACGTTTCCGTTATTTATAAATATATACTCGTATTTCTATTTATCATTTATATTACAGTCATTTACGTTGCTTACTTATAATATAATATAAGCGCCTATTATTTAGAAAAAGAGTTTCCACTTAGGTTTTTTGACAATTTTAGCGTGGACATGTAGAAAAAAGTGATTCCTACTAATAGTAATACTATTATACTACCATGCATGTTCACCGCCGTATTATCCTTTGGGGTCAAGCAAAGCTTAAAATGTTATATGTTACTTGTACAAAGAATAAGTCAATTAACATTTGAAAAAACACTTTTTTGAAAGCAAGTCAATTAACATTTGAAAAAACACTTTTTGAAAGCAAGTCAATTAACATTTATAGGTCTTTACTCTTAACATTGAATAATAGTGTTACCTAATCTATAGATTAATCCAGGTGATGTGTTGGCTCTCCACCATTATAAGTGGAAAAGGTTTTTTTCTTAATCTGATTCAAGCTCTTGCTATTTTTTATAATACACCTTGATATCGGGAAAACAAACGATTTAGCTTTCTTACCTTCTACCTTTTGCTATGTTTCTTACTTGTACAATGACTTCAATCAACCCGGAATTGAAGTTTCAAACTATAAATGGTGATAAAATGATAATACCATTTTATTACTTTTAAAACAGTTTATTACTTTTGGTAAAATATACTACACATGAGTGAAGGTAAATTTTCGTCAACCAATTTGGTTGCAACACATGGACAAACGAAACCTTCAATCAAGAAAAAAAAAACGGACAAACATTTTTTTTCCAAAAGAAAGAACCATAGACAAACATGGTCGTAAGGCTCTAAAATTATTTATCTCAAACAAGCATATGAATATGTTTTTTTTTACCAAAATGCTATTATTTCAAAACCCAAACATAACGAGAGCCCAATCACCTTGCTACCGCAAAGAATGCACACACCCATCAATATCCTAGATCGTACAACTAGCTAGGTTGGTCTGGTCCGCATGATACAAACTTAGTGGTAAAGACAGATTAATGCATGTTTCTTATGCTGAAGTTCTTAGTGAAAGTTAAAAAATTATTTTTTACCTCTTAACTAAAAAGTGTTAGGAACCGACTCTTATTAATCATGGCCTAAGGCTAGCATAATTGGGATCCAGAAATCTGATCCTAGCAATGGGCATCCAAAGTATTGAATTGGTATGAAGAGATACTTTTATTGATGATGAATACTCTGTTTATATACACAGAGATGAACGTGCTATACAAGAAGAATATCCTAACGTTAAGGGAAAATATACAGAGAATATACAAAAGTAATTATACGATCAACTAGGGATTGGCTTGATCACAGTAATATTGTTTCCATATTCTATCACACCCCCTCAAGATGGACGGTGGTGAGAGAGTCCGATCTTGACTGCAAGTGTGTTGAACCGAGCTCTTGGTAGAGGTTTTGTGAGGGCGTCAGCTAACTGATCAGCAGAGGTGACGTGAGAGACACGCAACTGGCCACTCTGAACAAATTGACAAACGAAATGGTAATCTAAAGCAATGTGCTTCATTCTCGAGTGAAAAAACCGGGTTTGCAGCAAGGTATGTGGCTCCTATGTTGTCACAATAAAGAACTGGTTTGTTGGTTACAGAGATCCCGAGTTCCATTAAGAGAGAAGAAATCCAGCAAAGCTCTGAAGTTGTTGACGCAATGGCGCGATACTCTGCTTCGGTAGATGAGCGAGCAACCCCCGTTTGTTTCTTGGGTGACCAAGCTACATGATGACCTCCTAAGTAAACAATGTACGCACTGGTGGAGGTGTAATCATCTTTGTTGCCTGCCCAGTCCGCGTCGGTGAAGGCATGTAAATCTGATTTGTTGCTGGCACTAAAGTAGATGCCACAGGTTTGTGTTCCAGATAGGTAGCGAAGTATACGCTTCACAGCAGACCAGTGTTCTGTTGTCGGTCGATGCATGAACTGAGACAGTTTGTTAACTGAGTAGGAAATATCCGGTCGGGTGAGCGAGAGATATTGTAAGCTGCCCACTATTGTTCGGTATTCTGTTGCATCAGCCAAAGGTGTACCAGAGAGAAGTGTAAGCGATGAATTGGACTCCATTGGGGTGGCAACTGATTTGGCATTGTGCATCTTGGCCTTATGCAGCAAATCTGCAATATAACGATTTTGTGTTAAGTGTACTCCAGCAGATGTGCGATTAACTTCAATGCCTAAGAAAAAAAGCTAAATCACCCAAATCTTTTAAGGAAAAACGAGTAAAGAGGGATTGAATAAACCGGGATATTTCAGAAGAGTTGTTGCCCGTGATGATGATATCGTCCACGTAGACAAGCATGTAGAGGAGAACATTATCACGATGGTAGATAAAGAGTGATGCATCAGCAACGGAGTTCTTGAATCCCGACTGAATTAGAAACGTCCTAAGTTCATTATACCATGCCCTTGGTGCTTGTTTTAAGCCATAAATTGCTTTACGAAGTTTGCATATGGCTCGTGGGTTGTCTTTGTCTTGAAAGCCTTGGGGCTGCATCATAAAGACTTCCTCATTGAGATGGCCTTGAAGAAATGCATTGTTGACATCTAGTTGTCGCATAGGCCAATGACGAGAGACCGCTGTGCTTAGAACAATACGAATAGTGGCGGGCTTCACAACTGGACTGAAGGTGTCTTGGTAGTCGACTCCTGGTCGTTGTGTGTAGCCTTTGGCAACAAGGCGAGCCTTGTATCGTTCAACTGTGCCATCAGGTCTTCGTTTGATCGTGAACACCCATCGGAAACCTACAACATTAGCAGCAGTAGTTGTATTAGTTAAATCCCAAGTGTGATTACGAATATGAGAATTAATTTCGTCGAGCATGGCTTTTCGCCACTTTTCGCTTTTTAAAGCCTCTGTAACCGTTCGAGGAATCTGTTCTGAATGTGTTGATATTTGTGTGTGGAGATTAAGTTTCTGAACAGGTTTTCTTGTGCGATTGCTTGTGCGGATGGGTTGAGGTGGAATCTGTTGTTGCGCCGATTGTTGAGGCAGCGATGGAGCTGGAGGCTGTGACGAAGCTTCTGGTTGTGGTGGAGATGTTGTAGTAGTAGTGTTAGGTTGTGGTGGAGGAAGTGGAGCAGATGGCTGAGACAGTGAGGTGGAGGTGAGAGGAGCAGAGGAGCTCGGTTGTGGTGGTTGCGATGGGACTGAATGAACTGGAGCAGAGGATGTTTGTTGAACATGATGCTGAGGTATAAGAGTGGCCAACGGGAACGTGCTAGAGCTGGCATGATCTTCTTCAGCTAAGTTTTCCTGCACTGTTAGTGGTGAAGAAATAACAAAAGGAAAAACACTTTCATGAAACACAACATGACGAGAGGTGTAAACCCGATTAGTAAGTCGATCTAAGCAGAAATATGCACTCTGCGAAGGAGAGTAACCGAGAAAGACACACGGTGTGGATCGAGCTTCCAGCTTATGTGATGTATAAGGCTTTACCATGGAAAGCAAAGACACCCAAAAACTCGTAACTTTTCAAAATTCGGAGGAGAACCGTAGAGAATTTGATAAGGATTTTTAAAATTCAAAGTGGATGTTGGCATTCTGTTTATTAAGTATACAGCCACACCAAATGCATAAGTCCAATACGACTTTGGCATAGAAGCATGAGAGAGAAGAGCTAACCCCGTCTCAACAATATGTCGATGACGTCTTTCTGCAATTCCATTATGCTCAGGCGTATGTGGTGGGCTTGTCATATGTGAAATACCATGACTAGCTAAAAACGACCTAAGACCAATGAATTCACCCCCATTATCCGTATACAAAGTTCTTAACTTGCATTGAAATCGATTTTCAACCAAGCTTTTAAACTTTGTAAGCACATCAAAAACTTGAGATTTTTTCTTTAAGGGATACAACCAAGTGTATCGAGTAAAATGATCCACAAAAATAACATAATACTTAAAACCATCAACAGAAATAAGCGGTGAAGTCCACACATCAGAAAATACAACATCTAATGGCTGAGACGATTGTAAAGACGACTTAGTGAAAGGTAACTTATGCATTTTATTCATAGAACAAACAGTGCAAGGTTGAGCCATTAAAGCATTTGAAGCAATATGTAAATGAAATTCAGAAACTATTTTATTGAGAATAGATAAAGCAGGGTGGCCTAAACGAGCGTGCCAATCTGTTAAGGTGGCCTTTACTGTCGAAGCAAAAGCAAGTGATGGCGGTGTAGACGACTGCAGCTTAGGCCATTCATAAGTACCAGCTTTAGGTTTGCCCTCCAAACGAAGAGCTCCCGTTTGTAAATCCCTGACCTGAAAGTATGTCGGTGTAAATGTGACAGCAACACCATTAGTCTTGCACAATTGAAAAACAGAGATGAGATTTTTATCAAGTGAAGGTACACACAAAACATTATTAAAGAAGAAAGGTTGTGTGAGAGAGGGAATCGAAAAAGAACCAGAGTGTGTAATTGGTAATGCAGAGCCATCACCAAGAAGCACATCATCACTGCCACCATAGGGATTATGCGCAGAGAGGTGTCCAAGGTCGGACGTCATGTGGTGCGAGGCACCTGAGTCAAGGAGCCATGTAGACGAATCAGACATCATTGCAGCATTGGCATGGGGTCTCCATTGATGAAAAGGTGTGGGCTGTTGCCAAGTCTGAGCGATCGGCATCTGTTGCTGGCTGTTTTGTGGCCACGAAGGAGCTTGAGTGGAACCTCATATCATACGAAATTCTGGACAAAATTTGGCAGTGTGACCCTGCACTCCACAAGCTTGACATCTTCCAAGATATGGTTTTGAAAAACGATTCTGGTTTGAGTTGTTGTTTGAACGATTTGGAGTAGAGTTGTTGTTGTTGTTGTTCCGATTCTGATGCCTAGGACGAGTATCAGCCACATTTGCTACAATCGGAGTCACAGCAGAACTTTCAGTGCATAGGATCATTGCTTCCCGATTCACCAGACGTTCATACAGCTCCGTGAACGGAATCGGAGTGTCTCTCCCATGAATGGCGTCAACCTCAGGCTTGTAGTCTTCACTGAGACCTGCAAGAATCCGTTCGGTGAGATCCTCGTGGTCCATCGGTTTTCCCAAGAGTGCAAGATCATCAGCTTTGGATTTGATTAACCGGAGATACTAGCTGATGGTCTTTGTTCCTTTGACACAGCGTTCAATCTGGAGTTTAAGCTGCCGGACATGACCACGGGGAGCATTCCCAAAGGTAGTGGCGAGAGTGGACCAGACTTCTTTGGTGGTGTTAGTGATACGCCCTAAGTTAGGATCACTCGTCCGGATTGGATTGATATGAACTCCGGATGGAGAACTGATGGATTGAAGGGTCGCACGAAGGCGGATGGCCTTCGATATTCCCGACTTCAGTTGGTGCTTGATATGACGCACAAGTTCACCAAAGGAAGCTCCTCTTGTCGTTGCTTGATATGACTCACAAGTCCAACGAGGTTGAGGTTTGTTTATCTCGGATATGACTCACCAAGAAAACAAGAGAAGTTCTTCAAAGAACAAAGAGTGTTACTCAAAACAAAGTGATAATCGAATGCCTTATTGATGAAATGAGGTTACATATTTATAGTAATGAAAGGCATGTGAAAGGGCTAAAAGAATTGTGGAAAAACATGTAATCTAGTCAAAATGTCTCTTCGGTTTATGATCTTGGTTGAATGACTCTTGGTGTCTCGTCCTGGTTCATCGAATCTACTCTGGTCACAAATGTCCCTTCGCCTACTGTCCAGGTTCATCCGTGCCCATCGGGTGTACTGCGGTAAGGAGCAGGACGCACTGTGGTATGTCCGTGTGGGTGTTGGATGAACTTTCGTGAACGGATGAACAATTTATATGAACCAAATCTTGAGAGAGCTTAAGTATCCTTGTCTTAGAGAGATTGGAAGGATCGATCATCATAAAATCTTCAATCTGGTCGGAGAAGTCATGATCATGTCCTTCGGGCCATGCGGTACGTACCAAACGGGTCAGAAGCGAAGTGTTGTGTCCGTTCTCTGGTTCCACTCGTTGATCTTGAATTCTGACTTGACTGTTGTTCCTAGAATGTCGAATGGGTCGGGAAAGACTTGGTGTGGGACGGTCAATTCGTTCATCAGGTCGTGGTTCCAGCCTTAGGTCATCTCCGGGTGTCCGCGGGTTGATCCTGTAGACGACACTGTCCGTTGATCTGGTACGGTTGGACGGGTGAACCTCGGTTGGGCTGTTCTGAACGTCCTGATCACCGTGCTGGGCTGGTTCCATGTCCTGGGGTGTATCATTCCCTCCCTCTTCAAAAGGATTTGCCACAAATCTGGATCATCTGCACAAAAAGGAGATAAATCAGAAACGTTGAAACTTGAAGAAATATCATACTTACCTTGCAAGTCCAGTTGATAGGCATTGTCATGGATCTTTTTAAGGATCCGAAAAGGACCATCGACTCTAGGCATGAGTTTTGATTTTCTCTCTTCAGGGAAACGTTCCTTCCTTAGATGAACCCAAACAAGATCGCCTTCTTCAAAGACAACTCGCTTTTTCTTATTGTTCGCCTTCTTGGTGTAAATTTCGGTTTTGGCTTTGATGTTGTCACGAACCTTCTCATGCAACTTCTGAATCGTGTCCGCCTTCTTTTTGCCATCTGTACTAACTCTTTCACTCAAAGGCAAAGGCAAAAGATCAAGTGGAGATAAGGGATTGAAACCATACACAACCTCAAAAGGAGAAAACTTGGTAGAAGAATGCATGGAATGATTATAAGCAAACTCAACATGAGGTAAACATTCTTCCCAATGCCTAAGGTTCCTTTTGACCAACGATCTAAGTAAGGCTGACAAGGTCCGGTTGACAACCTCAGTTTGTCCATCAGTTTGAGGGTGACAAGTGGTGGAAAACATCAAACGAGTACCTAACTTAGACCAAAAAGTTCTCCAAAAATGACTAAGAAACTTAGCATCTCGATCTGAAACAATTGTTCTAGGCATTCCGTGCAACCTAACAATGTCTCTAAAGAACAAATCAGCAATGTGCACAGCATCATCAGTCTTATGACATGGTATGAAATGAGCCATCTTAGAAAATCTATCGACCACCACAAAGATTGAGTCTTTACCAAATTTTGACTTAGGTAAACCAAGCACAAAGTCCATAGAAATGTCTTCCCACGGATGAGAGGGAATAGGTAGTGCAGAATACAAACCTTGGTTCTTGGCTTTAGACTTGGCTTTCTTGCAAACCACACATCGGCTACAAATTCGTTCCACATCCTTCATCAAACTCGGCCAAAAGAAGTGTTCATACACAACCTTGTGTGTTTTCTTAACTCCAAAGTGTCCCATAAGACCTCCTCCATGTGCTTCCCTGAGAAACAACTCCCTCAAAGAACATTGGGGCACACACAAGCGGTTATCATAGAACAAAAATCCAGAGATTTGATAGTACTTGCCATAAGCCGTTTTTGAACACTTTCTGAAAATCTCTTTGAAATCTGAATCAGTTGCATATAAATCCTTGATAAACTCAAAACCAAGCAACTTCGTTTCAAGAGCAGAGAGAAGTACATACCTTCTAGACAAGGCATCAACCACTACATTGTCCTTACCTTGTTTGTACTTAATGACATAAGGAAATGTCTCAATGAACTCCACCCAACGTGCATGTCTCTTGTTCAGCTTTTGTTGACCTTTAAGATGTTTCAAGGACTGATGGTCGGAATGAATCACGAACTCCTTAGGCCAAAGGTAGTGCTGCCATGTTTGTAGGGCTCTCACCAAAGCATATAGCTCCTGGTCGTAAGTAGGGTAGTTGAGTGTGGCACCTCCAAGTTTCTCACTGAAATAGGCAATGGGTTTCCTATCCTGCATCAAAACAGCACCAATACCAACTCCTGAGGCATCACATTCAATCTCAAAGGTTTTAGAAAAAACAGGAAGTACAAGTAAAGGAGCTTGGGTCAACTTCCTTTTTAAAATCTGAAATGCCTCTTCTTGAGCTTGTCCCCACTTGAACCCAACATTCTTCTTGATTACTTCAGTCAATGGGGCCGCAATGGTACTGAAGTTCGGAACAAACCGTCTATAGAAGCCGGCAAGGCCATGGAAGCTTCTTACTTCGCCCACGGTCGATGGACTAGGCCAGTCCCGGATAGCTTTGATCTTTTCCTCGTCCACTCTTAGTCCATCTGCACCTACAACAAAGCCTAAGAACACCACGTTATCTGTTCCAAAGGAGCATTTACCAAGATTTGCAAAAAGCCTCTCCTTTCTAAGAATTTCAAGAACAGATTTCAAGTGCATCCTATGATCCTCTAGGTTCTTGCTGTAGATAAGAATGTCATCAAAGTAGACTACCACAAAATGACCAATGAAGGATCTCAAGACGTGATTCATCAAACGCATGAAAGTACTAGGTGCATTGGTAAGCCCAAATGGCATCACAAGCCATTCATACAACCCTAGTTTGGTCTTAAATGCAGTTTTCCATTCATCACCTTCCTTCATCCTAATCTGATGGTATCCACTCTTCAAATCAATCTTAGAAAAGACACATGAACCATGCAACTCATCAAGCATGTCATCAAGCCTAGGAATGGGATGCCTATACTTTACCGTGATGTTGTTGATGGCACGGCAGTCCACACACATACGCCATGAACCATCCTTTTTGGGTACCAACAGAACTGGTACGGCACACGGACTAAGGCTCTCCCGGATGTAACCTTTGTCGAGAAGGTCACTAATCTGCTTTTGTAGTTCTTTGGTTTCCGCCGGGTTGGTGCGGTACGCTGGTCGGTTCGGTAGAGATGCACCCGGGACGAAGTCAATCTGGTGTTCTATGCCTCGAACCGGTGGCAATCCTTTTGGGTTCTCATCTGGAAAGACATCAGAGAATTCCTGCAAAAGATCTAGAAGTTCACTCGGAATCTCCGGTGGAAGGTCAGAAGAAGGGGCAGCCATAAGAGATTCTTTGTACACAAGTAAAAGAAGTGGCTTTTGAGAGTAAAGAGATTTCCTGACCTGACTTTCTTTGATAAAGAAATTGGAGTTTCGAGTGGATGTTTCCGGTTCATCCTTCTTGGGTTCCTTGTCTCGACTCCTCTTGAGCTGGATCTGATCTTGATGAACTTCCGAAAGAGTCAATGGGACCAATGTGATCTTCTTGCCCTTATGATCAAATGAGTGTCGGTTTGTGTAGCCATCATGCACGGCCTTCTTATCAAACTGCCATGGTCGGCCCAAGAGAATATGGCATGCGTCCATGGGAAGGACGTTACACACAACCTCGTCCTCGTATCGCCCAATGGTAAGAGGGACGGTGACTTGTTCTTTTACCATTTGCTCGCCAGCTTCATTTAACCATTCAAGCCGGAACGGTCGAGAGAGGGGCTTGGTCACAAGTCCAAGTTTCCTGACAAGAGTGTCACTAGCAACATTAGTACAACTTCCACCATCAATGATCAAAGAACAAACCTTATCAGAAACAAGACAACGAGAATGAAAGAGATTCTCCCTTTGTTCCTTTTCATTGGTTTTGGGTTGGACACTTAAGGATCGCCTTGTAACAAGCAATGGACCGTGAGCTGGGTGGTCGAAGTCATCTTCCTCATCATAAATCGGATCAGACTCTGCGTCAAAGGTTGGGTCGGAAACATCGACCAGCCGGTCGTCCTCCTCATCGAAGATGGGTTCGTCCATGACCTTTCTAGTAACAAGCAAAGGTCCGTGATGTGGGTAGTCAAAGTCCTCCTCTTCTTCATCAAAGATAGGACCTAAATCCTCCTGGTCCTTCTCTTCATCCTCGGACTCCACCTCACCATTATCCAAGAGAATCATCACTCGTTGGTTGGGGCAGTTTTTGGCATAGTGTCCTAGACCTTGACACTTGAAACACCTAATGTCTCTTGCTCGACCAGAAGTCTCAACTTCCTTTCCTTTGTCCACACGAGCAGGAACATTAGTCTTAAAAGCATTATGTGTTGTGGAAGGAGACTTACCTTTGTCCGGGTAGTTTGGTTTTGGAGCGTATGCCGGTTTGGGAGTAGGGGCCGTCCTGGAGTAGTTCTTTCTTTTGACTTGCTGTTCAATCAAAATGGCCTTGTGTAACATTTGCTCCACACTACCATACTCTTGAAGCTCCATTCGATCTTGGATGTCGCGGTTGAGACCTGAAAGAAATCGTGCCATTGTGGCATCCACGGGCTCGTCCACATCAGCCTTGATCATCAAGATCTCCATCTCTTGGTAGTAGTCTTCCACAGACTTGGTGCCTTGAAGTAGGCGTCTCAGCCTCTGGTGGAGGTCTCGGTGATAGTGAGCAGGGACAAATCGTCTCCTCATCAGCATGGTAAGTTCATCCCATGTTTCAATCGGCCTTTCACCTGTTCTCCTCCTATGAGTCACAACTTGGTCATACCAGTTAATAGCATAACCAGAGAATTCAGTAGCAGCCAATCTAACTTTCTTAAGATCAGAGAAGTTTTGACAATCAAAAACAAGTTCAATCTTTCTTTCCCATTCAAGGAAAGCATCAGGATCGTTTTTACCATCAAAAGTTGGGATTTTCAGTTTCAATCCGCCTAAACTATCATCAGCACGATCATTTCTAGCAAATGGATTGACATCACCTTGCTCTCGGTTTCTATGACCTCTCCTAGGTCGGTTGGTTGATCTTACTTCATCCTCTCGAAGATCTTCCCCTAGGGTCTCATCATCGGACCGGTTGTACCTTCTTGGGCGATCTCTCCTTGTCCCGGTTCTAGGATGAGTTTGTTGACTGGTCTGAAGCTCATCAAGCCTTTGATGGATCTGTTCTAAACCTGCATTCATCAAGTTAGTCATAGAATCATTCAAAGCACGCATTTGAAGATTAGACAATCCAGCAAACGAGTTTCCGGGTTGGTTTCTTTCTCCTTCACTACTCATGGTTCCTGAAATTTCTTAAACACAAAACGTTAGATAAAAACCTTACACTCTCAAGTGTTTGATCCTCACCCACACACGTGTTTCTCTCAGATTTTTGGTGATCACACACGAGCTTCCACTCTAGGTTCTAAGAGAACTGATCAAGAATCCCGATGGACAATTCCAAGTAAGCAAGAGGGAATTTCTTAAGATAGAAAGATAAGAGATTTGGGGTTTTGAAATCCGCTTTAACCTCCTCAAAGGCCGGATTTCTCCTCGGCCAGCAGGCTTTCTCTTCCACCACCAATCCACTAAAAACTCTTTGAATCTTTTCTCTTTTTTTTTTTTTGATCGAACTTTTTTTTTTTCTTTTCTTTTCTTTTGCTTTTTTTTTTTTTTATACTAGTGGATGGTAATGAGGGGCCCGGATTTAAGATAGATAGAATAAGAAGTGTTTGAAGAAAATGGAAGATGAGAAAGATGGATGAATAGACAATACCAGAAGAGTGGCTCTGATACCACTTGATACGCCCTAAGTTAGGATCACTCGTCCGGATTGGATTGATATGAACTCTGGATGGAGAACTGATGGATTGAAGGGTCGCACGAAGGTTGCGGATGGCCTTCGATATTCCCGACTTCAGTTGGTGCTTGATATGACGCACAAGTCCACCAAAGGAAGCTCCTCTTGTCGTTGCTTGATATGACTCACAAGTCCAACGAGGTTGAGGTTTGTTTATCTCGGATATGACTCACCAAGAAAACAAGAGAAGTTCTTCAAAGAACAAAGAGTGTTACTCAAAACAAAGTGATAATCGAATGCCTTATTGATGAAATGAGGTTACATATTTATAGTAATGAAAGGCATGTGAAAGGGCTAAAAGAATTGTGGAAAAACATGTAATCTAGTCAAAATGTCTCTTCGGTTTATGATCTTGGTTGAATGACTCTTGGTGTCTCGTCCTGGTTCATCGAATCTACTCTGGTCACAAATGTCCCTTCGCCTACTGTCCAGGTTCATCCGTGCCCATCGGGTGTACTGCGGTAAGGAGCAGGACGCACTGTGGTATGTCCGTGTGGGTGTTGGATGAACTTTCGTGAACGGATGAACAATTTATATGAACCAAATCTTGAGAGAGCTTAAGTATCCTTGTCTTAGAGAGATTGGAAGGATCGATCATCATAAAATCTTCAATCTGGTCGGAGAAGTCATGATCATGTCCTTCGGGCCATGCGGTACGTACCAAACAGGTCAGAAGCGAAGTGTTGTGTCCGTTCTCTGGTTCCACTCGTTGATCTTGAATTCTGACTTGACTGTTGTTCCTAGAATGTCGAATGGGTCGGGAAATACTTGGTGTGGGACGGTCAATTCGTTCATCAGGTCGTGGTTCCAGCCTTAGGTCATCTCCGGGTGTCCGCGGGTTGATCCTGTAGACGACACTGTCCGTTGATCTGGTACGGTTGGACGGGTGAACCTCGGTTGGGCTGTTCTGAACGTCCTGATCACCGTGCTGGGCTGGTTCCATGTCCTGGGGCGTATCAGTTAGCGCTCGAGACAACGGTTTGAATCGGTAGAGAGATAGATCCTATCATTGAGCTGTAAAGTAAACGATCCTGACGTCGCCATAGAGCATATGCAGGATTCGGAGTGGATACTCCATCAGTGACGATTGTCAAAGGTGGTGCCGTGTTGGTGTCGTCAATGAAGTGCTGAAGCTCGTGACCTTCTAGGAGTGCACGTACCTGCCTACTCCACATCAAATAATTGAGGTTGGTAAGTTTGGTAACACTTGACATGTTGACAGAGAGGAGCGTGCTCTGTGGATCTTGAGTATTGAACACTGAAGTTCTCTCCGCAGTAGATTTAGACATGATGACGATCACAGAAAAAGTTGAAGAAAAACAGAGTAGAAAGCTTAGAATCTGTTACAGAGAAAAAGAATGGAGAGAGAGGAAGAAGAAGAAGAAGAAGATTTGAGAGGGAATACCCTAGGGCTCTGATACCATATTGAATTGGTATGAAGAGATACTTTTATTGATGATGAATACTCTGTTTATATACACAGAGATGAACGTGCTATACAAGAAGAATATCCTAACATTAAGGGAAAATATACAGAGAATATACAAAAGTAATTATACGATCAATTAGGGATTGGCTTGATCACAGTAATATTGTTTCCATATTCTATCACAAAGTGTCTCCAATACAATGGAGTGATTAGGAAACAATTGGTGCTTTAGTTCTAAGTTTGTTGTTGCAATATCCTTAGATCTTTTCTTGGTGCTATAGGTTCTTTTACTTTTTTTTTGCGGCCTATAGGATCAAATCAGCTCTCGAGCATTCTAGGATTTCAATTTCGATTGTAATCAAAACTTTCATTATTGAGTTAATGACATTTACAATTTAGTAGAAAAAGATTAGGAAACAATTCGGTTAGGGTTTTAAACATTGGTCTAGTCAGACTTACATAAATCCGTACAACCTCAACCTGCAATGTCGTCCCAAAATATATGTTGTGAATATATGATAGAACATCATAATTAAGCAATATACGATTTAACTACGGGATGGTTACATGATTAAGTGACTCGATCAAAGTTTAGTGAACGCACCACCCCACACAAAGTTTAAAGGTTGAATGGTGAACATTACCAGCAAAAAATAGATATGATAGTAGAGTAACACATCTTTATTATATCTGAAATAGCTGAAGTCGTTTTATTTGTTTTAAGAATGGGATTGCTATTTGCTCATACAAGTACGGATAATTTTTTAGTAAAAGAAATGATCATTTGTTCACCATTTCTTTATAAGACAACCTATTTTAAAGATTTGAACGATATGGAATTGTGGTCATAAATATCCCAAATCGACATCGATTATCAGTGGACCTATATGTACTACTTACTATTTTACAATAAACATTCATTTCTAAACCACGATACATATCAAAATTTAATATGGAAATTTGGATGATGAAATACTGATTGTAGAGTAACACTGATATGTTTAGTATATTTGAAAGAATTAGTGGTTTTATTTGTTTTAATTATCGGATTGCTATTTGCTCATACAAGTACGAATAATTTTTTAAAATTCTTTGTTCACTATTTCTTTACAATACAACCAATTTTGCTGAATAGTGGTCCTAATATCCCAATTCGACAACTATTATCAAGGGACCAACGTACATACATGTACTATTTACAATAAACATGATTTTCTGAATCATTATACATATCAAATTCAATATGAAAAGTTGGATGATGACAAGTCACCATCATAATATAACATTCTGAAAGTTAAGTCCATTAGATAAATTGATGCTAAAAATAAGGTATCACTTATTCTTAAAAAAAAAGGCAAGGTATCACTCAACCCAAAATGCCACAAGTCCCTACTCGGTGCAGGTGTGCGGCAATAAATTGTGTTAATTCTAATGACATTTGATGTTGGTGAACACTAATTAATTTTAATTAGATATTAGTCGGGACTTGGATACTAAGCTGGACGATTTGGACTGGTTAATATCGAATTGGAACACATGCGCCGAAAAACCGGGTGCTATGAATATGGGGCTCGTTTTGTCACTTGTCTTCAACATCCTTATATGTTTCAAAGCTCCTTTAGGTGTAGCAACGTACGGTATTAACGGGTTTGTTTACCGTTCATGCAAACATGCATGTATGTAGGCACGTTTAGTATTTTCTACGTTTCTTAAAGTTTGATGTTTAAGGCTATGGATATATTATATGAAATGCGGATAAAACAAGGGCAATCTACGTCTTTAGTTTACTTAGCTCTAATTAATTGGGGATAAAAATAGAAAATACATAGAAACTAGACTACAGTGCATTCAATTTTATGAAATGATATTTTTCTCCAAAACACATGTTAGTAAGAAATGATAGAAGTAACTATCAATAAACATCAATTGATAATTTGCTTCTAGATTAATCCGATTGATATACTTATTTTTAGTCTCGGCATAACAAAATAATGGTGTTGACGTTGTTAGACTGGTATTAATATATAATCAAATATTTTATCTGAAATGAACTCACTCTCTTTGTCATCTTTATCAAATAAAAAAGATCAGGAACACGAAATATTAGCTAGGGAGGACTTCGTTTACTTAGTTCTAATTAATAGGGGATAAAATAGAAAATGCATAGAAACTAGACTGCAGTGCATTCAATTATATGAATGATATTTTTCTCCAAAAACATATTAGTAGACATAAATTGATAATTTGATTTTAGTTTAATCGGATTGATACACTTATTTTAGTCTCGGCATAACAAAATAATGGTGTTGACGTTGTTAGACTTTGTTTTTAATATATAATCAAATATTTTTATCTAAAATGAACTCTCTCTCTTTGTCATCTTTATCAAACAAAAATGACCATGAACACAAACTATTATTGGTGGTCATTAAGAGCAACATTATTGGTGGTCATTAAGACGGAGGTCCTTAGGAACAGTTAAGGACCTGTTTCTTAATTTTCAAAAGAAAAATTAGACGTCCTTAATTTTTCCTTTGAAAATTAAGAAACAGATTATTAACTGTTCATAAGGACTTCCACCTTGAAGACCACCAATAATCATGGTCTTAGGAAGAACTTCTTCTTATCTCAACCGGACAACCTTGATGTTATTATTATTTTTATTTTTTTGCATTGGTTGGCTCTAACTAGTTTAAATATTTTAAAATATTTTACAAGCATCTTTCGTTTTGTATCAAATACAAATATATGGCAACAAAAAATATATTAGGTAGGAGCTTCGCGCAAAAATTAGTAAATTATACTTTGCCTCACATGTATTTTTTTTGTCTGCACTTACAACCATCATCGTAGAGTAGCTAAGAAAAAATACAGATAGCTTTCTATAAGATGCATGGGCGATAGACAACTGCCCAATCGGCCAATCTTAAGTCTTCGTTAGTTGCATCAATTAAATCTTATTTTTATCATCATGCACACTTATTATATTAAGCAGCAACCAAAAGTAGCGTTAATGCACCTTAATATAATATCTATTCTGAAAGTATACAAATACCTTTTGATATAATAAAGAGAAAAGTTCACGTGTCACCACCATTATCGCCCCTCATAAACAATATTTTATTCACGACTTAGCAGACACTGAAATATTAAAAAAAAACTCTAAATAACTTCTTCAAAGACTCAAAACATATAGTGCCTTTGTTTTAAATTAATTGTAATTTTAGAGTTTTATACACAAAATAAAAATTAGTTAGATATTCAAAATTATCTTTATTTAACTATTAAAATTTTATAATTTTTACTATTTTTTAAAAAATTTATTAAAAATAAATTAATAAAAAAATTGTATTGAAATCATAAAACTATATTTAGTTTGTAGCGAAAGTTTTATGTTACAAACGAACAACTAATTTGAAAACGAGTAGAAAACAACAACTCTGTTATGGAAAGTGTTGTCTCTTATTCTCATTCATAGGGACTCATATATATACAAGTACATAGTTGTAGATAAGCTCTATCTCTAACATAGAGATAACTACAACATGAATGAGATAACTACGAGTCAACCATAATTATCCTTAACACTCCCCCTTGGTTGACGCATCTGACTCAGAGATTGTTACATGCCTTTGATGTTGCCTCATTAAAACCTCTCCTGGTAAACCCAAAACCCAATGTGGTAAAAAGGGAAGCCAGGACAGGAAAAAGAGTACAACACATGTAACTCCCCCTGATGAATGCAACACTATAGATGACGCATTCTTATCTGATGTCTGAGCTTCCGGAACGTCGAGGTTGCCTATGACTTGGTGAAGATGATCAGTTGGATTCTCCTTTGAATGAATTTGTAACCCTTGGACGTCTTTATGTCTTCTGGAACTCCATTAAGATGTGGTCATTACGTACATTTTTGCTCCTGATCACTATGTGTCTTGGTTGGACGGATGGCACTCGACCGGTACTCAGTTGGACTTTTAATCTGCGATTAAATCTTACTCGCAGGTTCTTTCATGTCCCACGGATCTTCTAGTCTCATGGCTTAGACATTACGTGGACATTTCAATATATATTGAGTCATTGACCCAAACACATACGAACCACTTTGTTTCATGTCTTTTGTTCATTCAGACATTTATCACTTCGTATGTACCAATGGCTTTATCCATTGTAGCCAATTTTTGATCACAAGGAATCCATATATCTTTTGTATGCTTACATGACTGATCTGAATTATTCTTATAGAACTTTCTGCTAAGTATTTACTTAGTCTAATCAACTTGCAGCTGCTTTATTTCAGTCCATAAACAGCTTCGGAACAATGATGTTCTTGAGAACTTCATTCTCATCTTTTTATATCACTTGGTACCTTTGATATCTTTATCCAGTGAACCATATGCTACTCATTACATATTTATATGTCAATCTATTGACCAGACTTTGTCAAATTAGTAGCCTCCACCACATTGGAGTATATCTCTTTATAAACTTTTCTTAATCTCTGTGAGTATCCTTGTGTTATCAAGCCATGCTTGAATGTTCTATTATCTCACGATTTTCTCACAAGAACTTTTATTCATCACTGGTTTGTCTGATGGCGTTTCTATGGCCAATACGCCCATCACTCTTTATTTATATTCTACCCCCACGGTTTCTTTTATCTTTATGAGTACTCTTACGTGGGTTCATGATCCTCGCATATATCTCTATGGTCAAGTGCTACTTATCTTGCGCATTTTTATATCATTGGTATCGATACCCTTTCTGCGTTCCATTGTATTCCAGACATGATCCAATTGGTTTGAGATCTTGTTATCTAGGACCTTTAATACCTAGCAGCTTGGCGTCCCAAGCTACATGGTCTGGTACCTTAGATGTTTCAGTCGGCCGACCTTATTTCTATGTCTGGTCTGGTTTCCTTATTAACCTCGGATTTCATATTTTATGCACCTTTTCTCTTTTCCGAGGTTCCTTTTATTATGGAACATATTGGTCTATCTATAATAGACTCTGTAGCAACTTGGTTGTGTCTCTTCTAGGACATCAAACTCGTTTGGTGCTAAGCTGGTATGACCTTTTTCTTTTCATTTCTCGGGTCTATGTGTCTGGCATCTAATTTAGCTAGCTTTGCATAATCTTTTCTTTCTTTAGACGTCTTAAATCTCATTCTCTGGTACGAGGATCTTGCCAAGACAATGATGGTCAATACCATTCTCTTTTTCTTATCATATCCAGCTTATATCTTTCTCCTTATGATGTTGGATAGTAGGATTCATAATCATGCAATCCGTGTACCTGGCCACAATCTGATCACCCATATTTGGCTCAAGGTTTATTTAAAACTCGTGGGAGAAAGAAATACTTATCCAACATATATTCCCAATCCTCTTCAGAGGTTCCATCTTAGACGGCACATATGTCTGTGGTGGTTTGTTTAATAAAAATCTCAAGATGGTATATGTCTGGCTTTATGACCCGTATTCAATCTGAGATGGGAATATCTATGCTCACTTATATGGCCTGATGCATACATTGCATTGTACATGTAAATTCATAATGTCCCTAAGCATTAGGTTGGACTTGGGTGATTTATCACCAAGAGAACCTGAATCTCTAAGCCTTTTATGACATGGTTACAACCCATGTTACACGAATTTTCTTGTATGGTCATGTATCACTGGGTTTAATCTTCACTCCCCCTCATGAACATACTTATTTTTCGTGATGCTTAGGACAATAAAGCCTAATGAGTTTCCCTTGTGTACATGTTGCACAACGTGAGATCTTATGGGATAACTCTGGTGCCTTTGCAATAGCAATCAAGTTTTTAGACATGGATGGCTAATCCAGTCATGCCATTAAGTGTAATTTCGTGGGTATACCAATTTGGGTATCCATGGCTCTTTTTACCTCTTAACATACTGATTCTTAGCATAGTTTAGATCAGTAGAATACATAAGTATAGTCTAGACTACATTATTATGCGGTCTTGGGCGGTTTTATTTCAAATCTTTTGAAGGAACCCTTTTGTTTCCTTTCTTACCCATTGTTTTTTTATTTGGGAAACCATTCATACTTAAGTTCTTATAACTCAATGGGTCTTATGGGTGAATGTAGATCATTAGGATCTCTTTAGCCCTTTAGGCACTGTCTTGGCCGTAGGTCTTATTAGACCGACTATACACTCATTTATAAACTCTTATTGTCGAAATCTAGCTTATTCATTTAGACAACTATATGTTTCATAATTCATAAGTTTATTTTGATTATCACCATTGCCATCTTGGACCAAATGGGGTCTTAGATTCTTCCCTTTTGGACTCTCTTGATAGAGGTCACAATGATGTTTGGGAGTTATATATGTTTTATCCAAATGGTTTTATTTTCCACACCTATGGCTCAATGATTTGTTGGTCGGGTGTTGTGGTTTAGAAATACCACGGCTTACTTGCCCTCGACCATGGCCAAAATTTTGGGTCCACGATAGTTATTGTGGTTTATACGGCCACGGTCCGAGTTTGTTAACCTCGACCATATGAGCTGTTAATAGCCACGACCATATGCATTTATGCAAGGTAAAATTTTGATGGAAATACCATGTTTCTGGTCCCGACCACGGGGTGAATGGGTTTGAAATCCATGGCCTTTGCTATAGTGGTTCGGTCGACCATGGCTCACATTATAGTGGCCTCGACCACGTCTTTTTCATCAACCACGGCTGCGACCATAATGGTTCCTATGGCCGTGTGGATTATTTTTATGGACGTGGTTAGGTCCTAGACGGGTTTTAGGTCGAGTATAGATAAGATAGATCAGGTTCGATCTTAGGATAATCTTTGTGTCTAATGATTATATGTAGCTTTAGGGTTTCGACTTTTAAGATCATATTATCGACCAATTCAAGGATTTTAGAATTCAAACAATCAACCAGTCAACACACATGGTTTTTCACATTTGGTTACTTGACCAAAAGAATTTCTATTTCGACTAAATCAGAACAGTGTGGACGTGGGATATGTATGGTCGATATGTTAAGGCCATACGGCCATGTATGATTGCTATGATGAGATGCAAAACAATCCTAGGTCGAGTTTTAGTTATTGATCCTCGACCAAGCAATTAACCAATCGACCATGTGATCCTATATGCGATCAAGGTCGACAAGGTTTAGACCTCGGTTGGATTCAAGACCGGGTAAGGATATTATTACTTAGTGTATCATGGATGCATTAAACAATTCTAGCATCTTAATTCTCATGGATTAATCAAAATCAATCAATAATTTCTCCATCCGATTTTATTAATCATAGTACTTAGGGTTTCAAGGCCCTTATAAGTTTAATTTAGAAACTAGGATTTCAACAATCCATGGTGTGGGAACAACATGAGCATGATACAAAAGTCACACGGTCTAGTGATAATGAAATCCAAGCAATCAAACATGTTTTATTGATCAAATAAGCTATGCACACGGCCAAGAAATGTTTCAATGATCATCTTAACATTTTCAGAGTTAAGGTTTCAAGGCCTTTAGGTGATTCATATTCGAAATATATTTTATGGAACACACAATCTATCAACTTAGCTTGCATATGATCAAAAATGGAAATGTTCAAAAATGGAAAATTTTCAAAAATTCCAAAATGGAAATTTTCTTAAAATGTCTTATTTTCCAAATTTTAGGTCTTATGTCTTTAGGGAATTTTCCAAATTCGAGATTTATGTTTTACTTTTAATTCTATCAAATTAAACTCTCAATCAAACAAATATGGAAACATTCCAAAAACAATCAAACTCGAAAATATATCAAGTTAACCTAAAAAGGAAATTAGGGTTCATGCATGATCGATGCTAGGGTTTCCAAAGTATGAAACAATTTCTAGCAACTTATCCATGATATGTCGAATTCAATTAGGGTTTTCAAGGCCCTTTAATCAACAATGGAATTATGTTTTACAATGCACAAACAAACAATCAATCATGTAGTGAACAAACCAATTTTGAACAAGTGATAATTAGGGTTTCAAGGCCCTTAGATGATTCGGATTCAAGTGTATGGTTTGTTATCAAACAAATCAAGCAAATCATGATATTATAGTTTGTTCTTTAAGTATTTGATTGATTATGTTCTAGGGTTTTAGCTTAGATATAAATCGATTGAATAAAGTTTTGATTTATGGTTCTTATACTTTATATGTAAGCAATCCGATTTAGATCTCTTAGGTTTTGATCTAGTTTACCTTAGAACACCTTTGGATCTGACTGGACCACCTTAGAGAGAGAGATCCGAAAGTTATTCCTCACGAGCTACAAGCTTCCATGAACCTCCTTGATTCGTAAGTTATTTTATTCAAGCTGATATCAAGTTTATAAGATAAGCAAGATTAGATATATTCCAAAATCTCTATTCTGTGAGAGAAAGAAGATTATGGTTCATGAAAAACTTAGGGTTTATAAGAAAAATTAGCTTTTGAATTCGTATGCAGTTTTCAAGCTTTGACGGCGTTCACTGTAATTGTGCGTGCGAGCGCGTCACAGGTCGGATTGACAAACCGTTTTGACAGACTTCTTCGTCTCGTCCGGGGCTTCAATTTGATATATTACACGTTTTCTGAGTCCACACTGTTTGAGAGAACGAACTGTTTGAAGTTCACCGTCGATGGAAGGAGAGATTGGGTTTTAGGTAAGTCGGCGGTGCGTTTTGTAATTGAGATTTAGAACGCATCAGAGATCGGATCGTCGAGCCGTCTGCGGCAACAGATTCCTCTCGTCTTGGGCTTCGATTTGATATGTGGATCGTTGATACGCCCCGGTTCGAGCACCGACCTGCTTGGATCATGGACACGGCTCAAGATGGCGATCTTGTCGACCAGCTCGACTCAACCGAGGTTCATGATGCGCCCCAGGACATGGAACCAGCCCAGCACGGTGATCGGGACGTTCAGAACAATCCAACCGAGGTTCACCCGTCCAACCGTACCAGATCAACGGACAGTGTCGTGTACAGAATCGACCCGCGTACACCCGGAAATGACCAAAGGCTGAAACCACGACCTAATGAACGAATTGACTGTCCCACAGCAAGTCTTTCCCGACCCATTCGACATTCTAAGATCAATAGTCAAGTCAGAATTCAAGATCAACGAGTGGAACCTGAGATAGGACACAACACTTCACTTCTGGCCCGTTTGGTACGTACCGCATGGCCCGAAGGACATGAACATGACTTTTCCGACCAGATTGAAGATTTCATGATGATCAATCTTTCTAATCTCTCTAAAGCAAGGATACTTAAGCTTACTGAAGATTTGGTTCAACTAAAGTTGTCATCCGTTCACAAAAGTTCATTAATCAACCACACGGACATACCACAGTGCGTCCTGCTCCTTACCGCAGTACACCCGCTGGGTACAAACGAACCTGGACAGTAGCTGAAGGGACATTTGTTGACCAGAGTAGATTCGGACGAACCTGGACAAGTACACCAAGGGTCATTCAACCAGATCAAGAACCGAAGAGTTATTTTGACTATTTTTCATCTTTTTCCACAAAACTCTAAGTCCTTTCACATACCTTTTGCTACTATAAATATGTACTCACAAGCCACGAAATAAATCAGATTGTTTTCCCCTTTTTATGAGTTTTTACTCTTTGTTCTTTGCTTAGAACATTCCTGGTTTCTTGGTGTGGTTAGCTTCAAGAGATCTCTCTAATCTGTTGGACCGGTGCGTCACATCCGGCAACGTTTAGAAATCCTTCGTGTTGGTGGACTTGTGCGTCATATCAAGCATCAAACGAAGTTGGGAATATCAAAGGCCTTCCGCAACCTTTGTGCGACCCTTCAATCCATCAGTTCTCCTTCCGGAGTTCATATCCATCCTTACCGATCGAGTGATCCTTATTTAGGGCGTATCAAGTGGTATCAGAGCCACTCAATCGGTATCATCTATCCATTCTTCTCATCTTCCATTTAAATTTCTTCAAACACTTCTTCTTCTATCTATCTTAAATCCGGGCCCCTCATTACCATCCACTAGTATAAAAAAAAAAAAAAAAGAAAAGCAAAGAAAAGAAAAGAAAAAGTTCGATCAAAAAAAAAAAAAAAAAAAAAGAAAAGATTCAAGAGTTTGATTTGTGGATTGGTGGTGGAAGAGAAAGCCTGCTGGCTGAGGAGAAATCCAGCCTTTGAGGAGGTTAAAGCGGATTTCAAAACCCCAAAAATCTCTTATCTTTCTATCTTAAGAAATTCCCTCTTGTTTGCTTGGAAAACCCATTGGGAAACTTGGATTGTCTTTCTTAGAACTTTGAGAAGAAACTTGAGTGATTACCTTAAAAATCAGAGTGAAACACGTGTGTGGGTGAGGATAAACACATTGAGAGTGTGAGGATTTATTTCCTAACTTTTGGTGTTGAGATTTTCAGGTTATGATGTTTGGTCTTCTCAAGGAAAGTAGCAAGGAGAAACTCTCACGACCATCTATCTCTCAAACTCTTTTTAAATATCCTGAAAATAGATTTGATGAGTTTGTTAGTGTGCAGGAAAAGTCAAAAAGGAGGAGCAAAGATCATGTCAAGAAATCCAAAAACGAAACTGTTCCAAAAAGGCAACCTTTTCAATTTGATGTCCAACAATTTTGTGAAAACTTTGTGAAGGAAGTGGACAAAGCCCTCAAGGACGTCAGCAAGAGCCACAAGAAGAGAACATCCACATGTGCACCAGTAGCCGAGCCATCCTTGTTCATCAACAAGAAACCCAAAGGTAAATCTGAAACCCATGTTGAGGAGTTTAAAGATTTTTCAGATTCTTTACCTACCTTTGATGAATATGATGACGAGATTATTGAAAGTTTGATGACTTGTGATGATAAGTGTGATCTTCCTTCTCTGGAACCTGAGTTTGAAATTGATAATGAACAGGCTAATGTAGAGCTAACCGTTTTGCAACCGGAGCTTCCGAGTAGTCTTGTTTTGTCTCAACAGGTTTTTGAGGAAGAGCCACTGGACTATCCACATCAATGCCCATGTCTTGGCACTTGGATATCTTTGGATGATGGTCCAGATCCTATCTTTGATGAGGAGGACGAACCTGGTCCAGTCTTTGATGAGGACGCAACAAGCATCACATCCATAGCTATGGAGAGTCATCTATGCTTTGATCCCGGCACATCTCCTCCCCCTTTGTCTCCTGATCTTCAAAAGCACTGTGAGAACTATGATTTGTTTAATTCTCTGCCTGACATGTTTGTCAAGATTAGTTCTCATGATATAACTCATTTTGGTCTTGAAAAGATGAAAGAATTTTGTGTTTCGAAATCTGTTTTTGAAAACATGATTAATTCTTTTAAAATCTTTAAACCTGATGAACTTCTTGATCATAAATGTTTTCAAAATGATAAAGGCATCAACTCTGAAATTGTCTTGACCTTTGATCAGTTCTTGACACATAGCAAATGTTTTGATCATTTTGAAGAAACTCTTGAGCTTGATTTGCAGCCGCCTGATTTCTGTGCTAGAAAACCGTTTGATTCATTTGTTTTCAAAGGCATTGGCTTTGATCTGAATTCTTATAGACATACACTGATCATTGATGAATTGTGTGGAAATTCTTATGCCTTGGACGGAATTTTGATTAAGAAATTGCTGGAACAGAAATCACTTGAAACTAAATCTGAAACTGATTTTTGTGAACTTGATTTTTGTGATTTTGTTTTGCAGCCTGATAGTTTGTGTTTTCAAACTGATAAAGCTTGGTATTTTTTGAGATCATCTCGTGATCATTGTGTTGTTTTGAGCCTTGATGATATTTTGATTTACAACACACTCTTTGATAAGTCTCTTGAGTCTTTGATAAATGTTTGTCAATCTGAACTTAAGCTTGTGTGTTCAGATGTTGAGCAGGATATGCTCTTTCTGAAATTGTCTAATATTGTTGCATGTCTTGTGAAAATTTTGGTCTGTAATATCTACTTTGATGAACACCTTGAAAGGCTTAGATATGTGCTACTTGTTCTTGGAAAATATATTTTGATGTTTGATTTGAACAAGTATCTCTCTTGCACATTTGATCCTGGTATTTTAGTGTTTGTTTTGAGTATCCAGGAAAGACAGGTTCAGCCTCTGAATGAAAGCATTGATCGTGCCAAACAGCCTGAGTTTTGGAGAAGCATTGTTGTCCAAACCGGCTACCTTGGAGATGCCAGCGACAGAGGTTCAGTCCACGAAGGGTATCTCGACTTTCAGAAGGTATTTTGTCTTGACTCCAATTTTCCTGGAACGACAACTCCCCAAGGATTCACTGAGGCGTGGAATCACTTGAAAATATTCACGGAGGAAGAAGTTATGAATTTTCCAAATCAGAGGTTCTTCAACCCATCTATCCGCGAGTACCAGATTTCTAAAGGAGATTCAGGACCAAGAAAGAAGCGTCCTGAGCCAAAACCGATCCTCCATGAACCAAAGGTGTTTCCTCAGTCATTCTCCTGTCTAAACCAAAAGCACTGTAAGGATCATGAGTTGATTGTCTCTACTCTTCATGAAAATGTTTTGAAACCGAGAATTTCAAAGAGAAAACATATTCTTACTTGGTTGAAACACGTTTTGCTCAAACCTTTTCATGAATTGTTTTCATTGAGCTGTGCTTTGAAAGAGATTTGGTGTAGGAACAAGCATGAACCGAAATTGCGTAGACCAAAAGATTATTTTGATTTCGTTCATGAAGAAAATCCTTTAAATTTGGCATTGTCTCTTGCTTTTCCTATCAGTTTGACACCTTGGCCAAATTTTGAACTTGATAAAACAAAATTTTGGTGATCAGTTTACTTGCTTGATACTTGCCCACGTGCTTGATGATTATCCTAGGAGTTTGGATCCTGTTTTCGATGTCTTAAGGATAGAGAAACCCTTTGATTATTTCTTTCGCAGATTTGATGTGGTTTCTCTAGTTGTTTTGAAAGTGCAGGATACAAAGGATCAGTTTCAGATGGAAGCAAGCAGAGGAGAACGACACCACACTTGTGTTTTTGGAACATGGAATTGGAAATACTTGAGGGAAATAAGTTCAAAACTCCAAGGAAGTTTCTCTCCAAATTTATCCTTCATTGAATTTTACTTGTTTTCAAAATTCTTTTTGTCTGATTCATCTTCTTTTGATTCAGGTAAAATGGATTTGAGGTCAAATCCTTTTGAAGAGGGAGGGAATGATACGCCCCGGTTCGAGCACCGACCTGCTTGGATCATGGACACGGCTCAAGATGGCGATCTTGTCGACCAGCTCGACTCAACCGAGGTTCATGATGCGCCCCAGGACATGGAACCAGCCCAGCACGGTGATCGGGACGTTCAGAACAATCCAACCGAGGTTCACCCGTCCAACCGTACCAGATCAACGGACAGTGTCGTGTACAGAATCGACCCGCGTACACCCGGAAATGACCAAAGGCTGAAACCACGACCTAATGAACGAATTGACTGTCCCACAGCAAGTCTTTCCCGACCCATTCGACATTCTAAGATCAATAGTCAAGTCAGAATTCAAGATCAACGAGTGGAACCTGAGATAGGACACAACACTTCACTTCTGGCCCGTTTGGTACGTACCGCATGGCCCGAAGGACATGAACATGACTTTTCCGACCAGATTGAAGATTTCATGATGATCAATCTTTCTAATCTCTCTAAAGCAAGGATACTTAAGCTTACTGAAGATTTGGTTCAACTAAAGTTGTCATCCGTTCACAAAAGTTCATCAATCAACCACACGGACATACCACAGTGCGTCCTGCTCCTTACCGCAGTACACCCGCTGGGTACAAACGAACCTGGACAGTAGCTGAAGGGACATTTGTTGACCAGAGTAGATTCGGACGAACCTGGACAAGTACACCAAGGGTCATTCAACCAGATCAAGAACCGAAGAGTTATTTTGACTATTTTTCATCTTTTTCCACAAAACTCTAAGTCCTTTCACATACCTTTTGCTACTATAAATATGTACTCACAAGCCACGAAATAAATCAGATTGTTTTCCCCTTTTTATGAGTTTTTACTCTTTGTTCTTTGTTTAGAACATTTCTGGTTTCTTGGTGTGGTTAGCTTCAAGAGATCTCTCTAATCTGTTGGACCGGTGCGTCACATCCGGCAACGTTTAGAAATCCTTCGTGTTGGTGGACTTGTGCGTCATATCAAGCATCAAACGAAGTTGGGAATATCAAAGGCCTTCCGCAACCTTTGTGCGACCCTTCAATCCATCAGTTCTCCTTCCGGAGTTCATATCCATCCTTACCGATCGAGTGATCCTTATTTAGGGCGTATCAATCGTCATCTGGCTCCATGGGGTTTGGGAGATACAACGGTTTTAGGTTGCGGCGCGAACTAAAACAGGTCGTGAGGGCGCGTCTGAGATCGGATTGACGAGCCGTCTGGACCTACAGATTCTTCTTGTCGAGAGCTTCGATTTGATATATTACACGTTTTCTGGTTCCATAGGGTTTGAGAGAACGGTCTCTCTAAAGTTTGCGGCCGGATTAAGAGTTTTTGGTTTTTAGCTTTTAGCTTTTAGGGTAGGGACTATCGTGCTGATAACGTGTTATGGAAAGTGTTGTCTTTTATTCTCATTCATAGGGACTCATATATATACAAGTACATAGTTGTAGATAAGCTCTATCTCTAACATAGAGATAACTACAACATGAATGAGATAACTACGAGTCAACCATAATTATCCTTAACAAACTCATCAATTTGAAAAAACGAATAATAAATAACCCAATAATGGCCTAACCGATCTAGCCCATGTATTGCACCCAATTTTAAATACCCAAACCCGTTTACAAAACCGGGTTCTAATATATCTTAACCCGTAACTGATCTCCACTTTATCCACAATCCAATCTCTTCACACCTCATCATCATCTTCATAGCAACAATGGCGTCTTCCTTCTCACTCACGAGCTTCATCTCCTCCATCTCTCCCTTCAAATCCCACACAAAACCCACCCCTCCTCCTCCCAACCTCACTCTCCCCACTCCACCATTCTCCCACAGACGTAAAAACGATCTCGAGCCTCCTTCTTCCTCCATCGCCTCGCTCTCCTCCGAGCTCGCTTCCGTGATATGCCCCTCGCTAGCGTACTCGAACACGCTATTCTTCAGCAGCTCGGGGTACAACGTGCAGGTGTTTGTGGAGGATAACGAGTCTGAGGAGAGGCTGGTGAATCGGTTTAGAAGGGAGGTGATGAGAACGGGAGTTATACAGGAATGTAAGAGGAGGAGGTACTTTGAGAATAAACAAGATGAGAAGAAGCGTAGGACTCGTGACGCTGCTAAGCGTAATAAGAAAAGGTTTCGAGTTTTAACCTCTTTTATCCTTGTTTTATAAATGCTTCGCGTAGTAGTAATTGGGTGCGATCATACTAGCACTAATGCACCGGATAACATCAGAACTCCGTAGTTAAATGTGTTTAGATGAGTATAGTATTAGGATGAGTGACCTCTGCCATTGTTTAAACTCTAGGCAGTCTTTAACTAGAAGTCAATAGCTCAAACCTTGGCCATTGTGTCATAGGTCACCAGCTGGAGCAACCACTGAGACGAAACTAATATTATGTTTTGTGATTTCGGACCTTGGCTATTGTGTGAGAGGTCATCAGTTGGAGTGACCACTGAGACGAAATCAATATTACGTGTTGTGGTTTCGGATCTCCTAGTAATTAAAAAAAAAAGAATTTGTGTACCACCCGTCTCATTTGTTCTTGGGAAAAAGAGTTAGTCGTTTAGAATTTTGTTTGAATCCGGACGTCATTAGCTCACCAAAGTGTAGTTTAGTGACTGATGAGACTGAAACTAATATTATCTTAACCATAAAAGTTGGGAAAACGCCCATTTTGATACCAAATTGTAACGTTCCAACCATACACTGGTAATGAGCCAGTGGAGCCCACGGACCGAGTGGATGGTTGTGGGCGTTACAAATTGATTCTTATGCTGTGAACAGATTGTCTATTGATTATATAACTTCACTGTCTAGTAGCTTTCGAGAATTAAAATGTAGCGGAGATGGTATTGATTTTGTATTGTGGTTTGGTTTCATTGTTTTTGGTGGTTTGTTTTCAGGCGTCCTCAAGCAAGGTTTACTCAAGAGACTAGAGAAGAAGCAGCAGCAGCAACTAAGAGTAAGAAAAAGGATGAAGAAGAAGATAATTGGGAGATGCCTGATGGGGATGTACCTTCTTAAACATGGTTCAGTATATAGATCTTCATCTTTTTGGGTGTATAAGTTGGTACATTATAAGTTCAAATGCGGTTACTGCATATAACTTACATGATGGTAATGAGTTCTTGTCAATGTTAAGACATCTATATTTGTTTTCCAATGTTTTTATATTAACTTAATTTCCATTTTATTTGTTCACTAGTGGAGATGGATCATAGATGCAATTTGTTTATCTTAGGTTTAGGTGATGCATTTCAGGTGTAGGTTACTTGCAGTTTCAGCCCCTTCGATTACATACTTTTTGTGCTTTGATGATGTTGCAGATACATATTGGTTACCTGATGCATTGTACAAGATGTTATTTCTGTGTTAACAAGCTGCATGATGTTGGTTTCTCTTAGCAAAGTTAGGTAAAAGGTTAGTTTTGATTCTCACAACATGAAACGGTGAGTCGCATGCATTCAAATATTCTACTTGCAGAATGGATATTCAAGAGGCACAATAAGGAACTGATTAAGCAGAGTTACTTACATATGTCAACTATTTTCATCTCATAGAAATAGAAGCATGGATGATGATGGTTCAGAGATTCAGAATCATCTCCCTCACAGGCTAAATAATAAATTTCATGGGCTACTAGTAAAGCCCATGACTATCTGGCGGCTGACTACACCTCTCTCTTGATCTCAATAGGGGTGGGTACAAATACTTATACTCAGCTTAACCTGTTCAAATAATAGTTAAATTTGCTATTTGTATTTGATCTGTTTAAAATAAATACTTGCTGTATCAAATACTTGTCAAAATTTTGAATATTTGTAATTTGCTTCACTTGTTGCGTTATTTATTCAAATCCATTATTTAAATTTAAAATATTTAACCATTTAAATCTATATTTGAATCTAAGATATTTGAAACTCAAGATACAATAAAATTTGAGTTGAAAATTAGGCTTCAAAATTTGAATAAAAATAAAAAAATTGATTTTTAAATTACAAATCTCTATTTGCTTTTTGTTTATAGAACGTAAATGTCAACATTAATCTTGAGTTTTTTATAAAGACTTAAATGTTAACAATACCTATTTAATGAATATTAAATATAATTATTATATTAGAGAATGAGTAACAAATAAGCCGATCAAGTAGTTACAAGGAAAAATAAGATTTAATATTTGACTTATATTTATAAATAATAAAATTTAGATATTTGTTATGCGATTGACAATAACAAATACTTATTTTTTCAAGCTAAAGACGGGTAAGTAGTGGTTACAAGCCGTATACCGAGTAATTATGTCTAACCCTAGTTCTCAGTGGCCTCTGAAGTTGAGTATATATATTCTTTGTTTAAGCAATGTGCTCTATGTTTAAATTTTTTATCGACGAATCGAAACGAAGGGACGTAAAGAAATGAATACGTGTTCTTTCACTCAAATTGGCCTATATAAAATTTCAACTTTGTAGAGAAAGTGAGTGACTGATTGAAAAATTAGCCAGTGGGTGGAATTACTTAATAAAAAGAAATATATTAGTCACTGCATTATGATGTTTCACTAATTAATCGTTTGATTCGCTAAGCAACCAATTACAGATAAGAATTCACGCGTCAGCAACCTTTAAAATACTTTCCATCATCATGATTGTTTCAAGACAAAATTGTTCAGAATATCACATAATTTTAAGGCAACAAAAGCAATTTCAACTTTTAGGAATATTACTTAAGCATTTTAATAAATATCAAAATGATCAATTATCTTTTATCGTCTTTTTAAGTGTTTGTCACAAAAAAAAGTAAAAAAAAAAACCAAAATAGCATTTTTATTTTGAAAAGTTTAATATCTTTTTTTCAATTTTAAATTCACCCAAAACTCCACCACATAATTCTAAACTCTAAATTTATATGAATTAATTCTAAGAGTATAAATGTATATTTACACTTTTTAATAAAATTTATTTTTATTACTTTTTTTCTTTGGAGATTATTTTTGTGATAAAAATAATTTTTGTAGCTATCTTAAAGTATTTCTCTATCACAATTGTTATCTACAAACTGAAAATGTTAGATATCTATATCTTTGTTACTACTTTTAACTTTTATATAACTGTAAGTTTAATATCAGTGGCAAAGTTTAAAAATCGTATTTAAGTGCAGACACAAATCAACCTCTTGCAAAACATAAAAAGCAAAAGCAGTTCTTCTAAAAAAGCTCAGAAGATCGATACTAAAAGACCAAAAACATATTCTCAGTATAGATAACGTTGTTTAAATAGATTTACATCATAGATAGTAACGTCTGTGTAGCTTATTTCAAAGCATTTCTAAGCTATTTTTTGATGTTGAACTTTTTGTTTCTTTATGCTCAAACTGGACCACCATGTTCAGTTTGACATGGATATTTTCATACAACTAGATCAACAACTTGTCAACTCTTTTCATGGGATTATTGAATGTTCTTTAAGTTTGATATGAATTATCGTTAGTGGTCCGTCCTGCTCTTGATAATCTATAGGTTATATATGTAAACCTTTGATTCTTTATCATCAAATCATTGAAACGTTTTTTTTTGTGTGTGTTGTGTTTGTTTTTGGTAATCATGTTAACATTACCTACCATTTTAAGAGTTTTACAATATTGCTACCAATTTATCAAGCAAATTGTAAACACTTAAACAACTTAACCCAAGAGAAAAAATGTAATCAAAGGACAGGATGACAGGAGCTTCTTGCTGGAAATTCGAGCAAGAAGACTGAATGCATGTGTTTGTTACAGGCATGTTTGAATATCTTTGGATAGTTTTCGAAGATAATAATTAATTTGTTAACAACGATAAGAATTTAAAATATATAATTCAACGGAATGCTATCAAGAAAACGCTGGTGGCGAGAGAATCAAAATATTAAAGTGAATGGAGAACAAGAAACAAACCATGCAAAGTTAAATATGAAAGTATCATATTCTTAAATTGAAGGTATATATTGTTTATGTGAAAACAAGTAATCAATTTTGTATAATTCAAGTACAATATAATTTTGTATTACTTTTTTTTTTGTATATATTCTTGAAAGCGAGAGACCTATGTCTTTTTATATGTGTGGTGAAATACATATATGCCAAGTTTCCTCACTATTGAGGTGACCCTCCGATCCCAATAATACACGAAACACAATGTCTGTTTTTTCATGCAATATCATTAAAAACCATTTGTAAATGTGAGAGAAACTCTGCGAACTTTTGTTTAAGAAACAATTAAAAAAAACCTTTTTAAAAACCGATTAAAGTAAATATCCGTTTTAAGATTTTTATTAACATCAATGGATAAATTACAACTCTTGCAACTCTTATTTATATTCTTCAAAATTCTATTTCTTTTTTTCTTTAAAATTATATATTTTGTTATTAAAATGTTTTTTCTAATCTTAAAAATATTGTATCATGAAGCAAAATGAATAACGTTGCTATTGTTGCAGAAAATTAGTTCATTTTTTATTGCAAGAAGTTCCAAGCCGAAATTCATAATTTATGTGAATTAAAGACAAGATCTGGTTGCTAAATCCGTTGACCACTCGCATGTAAAAATAATTCATCACATGTAATGTAATAATTAGATTAAAATGTCTGTAGTGTTGCCACTTTCAAAACATTCTACAAAAATTAAAGATAAAACTGGCGAGCAAGAAAAAAATGTAAAATAGTTTGATGGCTTCTCTCAAATCCTTAACAAAATCATAGACTCACAGATTGTACATCGTTAATGCTAATACTACTGTTGGATAAATTGAATAACAGTGCGGTAAATTTTATGACTGCGAGGAATACAAGCAGGCGAATAAGAGCATCATTATTTAGGGCTTTTAGAAGGGTTTCTTATCCAAAAGTAACAGTCAGCCCCAACACTTTAGTTAAGAAACGTTTCTAAAATCTCCTAAATAAAAATTCTCTTTGCACTGTTTCGCAGATTTTACTGTTTTAATTTTTTTTAAATTAAAAATAAAAATAAAAATAAGAGATCCATGTATGACTCTCTAAGATAGTGATGCTCTAACCTAACAGAAAAAAACATCTACGCAACTCTATTCTTGTGATAAATCACATGTAAATTGTTGCTTTCTTGCTCGAACCAAAATCTTATGGTCTAGTTTAGTAGTTGCAAATAATATTTTCTTGCCGTGTTGTTATTTTTAGTTTTGTTGTTTCTTTGTAGGTTGAATCACTGTTACTTATTGGGACCAATTGATAGTGAAAAGGGTTTATCAAATTGCCCTGAACAAATGCGAATCAATTCGAAAAAATAAAAAAGAGAGCAAAAAAAATTGAGATAAACATTTGTTTAGGGTTCGTATATTATTATGTGAATTAAACAATCTCTTGATTCATATTTATAGCAATCTCAAAACTCATTTTTTTTTCTTTCAAAATACATACTTACTTAAAAAAAAATCTTAAACCTAATATATATAAATATATATAAGACACTTTCAGATGCAACAAAAATATACTTATAAGACGCAAAATAGTATTTTTAAGAAAAAGAAGTACTATAAGTGACACACGAATAGTTAGAAAATGTAAGAGCACCCCAACAGTAAAAAAACATTAGCAGTTTTTAACAAAATCATATTAGTAATTTAATGTAATTATATTGTATAGTTACACTTGATTTATTTTAAAAGAGTCAAGCTATCAGGAAAGAGACACTTGTAAAATGGATATCTATAAAAATAAAAAAAAGTTTTTAATTGAATAACTATCTCTTTCTTTTTCTTTTTTTTTCTTTTGTTAATATGTTTTATTAGTGAAAATTCCACTCTCATTTGGTCGATGGGGTGGTCTAATGGCATTATCTTCGTCGATCTCTCACATAATATCTCAAATTTAAATAAACAAAAAATTTAAAAATAAGAGAAGGATTTTAGAAAAGTTCACAAAATTCCAAAAAGACATAAGAAACTCAAGTTATAGTTCTTATTCAAGTGGTGTTTAAATGTATTAAAAACAACTAAAATATTAAGTTATAACTTGAGAGGCTCAAACTTTTCTACCTGATGATCCAAAATACTATTTCTTGTAGTGCTAACTGTTTCAATTTTTTGTTAGTAATATAAAACTGTCGACAAAAGTGTCTGTTTGATAACCTCAAGAGGTCAGGGTCTCGAGAGATTTGGCGCATTATAGAACGAATACACGTGGGAACATGTGATAGGTGTAAAACTGCTGCTGATCTGTATGATGTAATGTCTTGGCTGAGTTGGAGAGGATGTTTTGGCTCAGTTGGAGAGGTTGACAAATAGTCTTCAATCCACTTGTAAGAGTGATTAAATTTTTAAATAGGGGGTTTCGTCTCAATATTATTAATATTTTATCGTAGTTTGGTTATTTGGCTACATTTTAGTGTTTAAATCAGCTAGGACCATTAAACACAAACATGTTTTGAAATGAGTTTCATGATTTGATAAAAAAAAATGAGTTTCATGTAATTTTTTTTGTTTAGAGATAAAAAAGAACCGATAGCATTGATATGGTTGGTGTAAAAGAACACAAATATAGATAAAAGGGAAGCTACCAAAATATTTTTATCTCGGATTTGTGGTGAGGTGGTAGGGAAATTGCTTGAGACGCCTAGCACGTTTGAAGTTCTATCCATTTGCTATGTGTGAGGGTGTCAAAATGAGCCATAACTCATGAGCTGACTCATATCAACTCAATTTTTAATGAACATGAATTATGTTTTTAAGCTAATTTATTAAATGAGTTTAATAATCAAGCTTAATTTAGTTCGCGAATTATACGAATGAACATGAGTTAATTTGTGAACTTGACTTTTTAGGAGTTATATATACATTTGTATATTAAAAATATTTTTTTACATTTTAATTTATAAGAAAAAATATAAATAATATAGAACTTATGTTTAAGAAATTTATCTAAGATTTTTGCAGAAAAAATACACATTACGATATAAATCTTTTATATAAACACTTATTAGGTCATCGTTTCTTTTGAAAATTCACTGATTTTGAATTCAAGATTTTATTTTCACATAAATGATTTTTAGTATTTAATTTTAAATTCCGTTTAAAGTATATTTTATTATTCTAAGATTTCATTTTATATTATTATTATATTTATTTATAATAGATCGCGAGCTAACTCATTTATCTAGTGATCAAGATCTGAGTTCGAGTTTACATATTGAGGCTTATATATTAAATGAGCCGAGTTGAGATAAGTCATGAAATATCTGAACTCATAAGCTGAGCTGAGTTGAGCGAACTAACTCATTTTGATACTCCTAACTATGTGAAACACACATTTTACCTACATATCTGATACAGGTATGGATCTTTGTTTTCGGCCCATTAGGTCTATTGTGAGTTGTATCTCCCTCTTGCAAATTAATTTGGGTCTTTGCATAGATCCAAGGTATTCTAGATTAATAAAAAAAATAGTTTCAGAAAGGAAATTACCAAAGAAAACTCCAATATTTTAATATGAGTTACAATAATTTATGCATCTACACATACGTATGTATGTAGACATGTACTAGTATAAAACTTGGTAGAAAGCAAAATAAAGACAAAAGCCTCAAAACTTATTTGCATGGAAAGATAAATAACTAAAAAAAAATCCCACCCAGAAAGCTCTCCAGGAACCTTAAATACAGTTCTTGTTGCAGTGTTTCCGACCAAAAGCCAGCTTCTTCTTTATCAGATAGAGAGAAAGAGAGAGAGGCATGGGAGAAGTTATAAACCCTCTTGGTAATAGTAGTAATTACAATGGAGAACAAGAACAAGGAGACCCAGAGAGCAACACGCTGAACCAACCTCTGGTTAAGTCTCATCGAACACTTTCTTCCACACCACTTGCTTTGGTCGGTACCAAGGTTTCTCACATCGAGAGCTTGGACTATGAGTATGTCTTCTTCTTTGCATAATTTTAAATTCAGGTTCTCAGTTTTAAATGTTTTAATAATATATTGACAGAATAAACGAGAACGATTTGTTTAAACATGACTGGAGAAAAAGATCAAAGACACAAGTGCTTCAGTACATATTCTTGAAATGGACATTTGCTTGTCTTGTCGGTCTATTTACTGGTCTTATCGCCACTCTCATCAACTTAGCCGTCGAGAACATCGCTGGCTACAAGCTTTTAGCACTTGGTCACTTCCTCGCCCAAGAAAGGTAATCAACCAAACCAAGAACCAAGCTTCATCCAACTATTTTAAATATATATAACTCCAATAGTGTTTGTTACCTACCTAATGAAAGAGCCGGTCCTGGGTATATCGAAATGAAACATTTGCATATCGCTCCCAAAATATTAATGGTTAATATTTATATATTTGTTGGCCCAAAACAATTAAAACAAATATATATGTTTACTAATTGTTTCAAACCCCATAAATCTCAGAGCCGGTCCTAAGATAATGATGGATGATAAAGTCTTGTGGTGGAAACAGATATGTGACAGGTCTAGTGATGTATGCTGGAGCAAATTTGGGACTGACTTTGGTTGCTTCTGTGCTTTGTGTGTGCTTTGCTCCCACGGCGGCTGGTCCTGGCATTCCTGAGATCAAAGCTTATCTTAATGGCATTGATACTCCCAACATGTTTGGTGCTACAACTATGTTCGTTAAGGTTTGTTTCTGAACTGGTCTTTTGAAAAAGATTATCAAGAAAGCACTTATTATAAAGATGATTTATGTAATGGATTAGATCATTGGAAGCATTGGAGCAGTTTCAGCTGGACTTGATCTAGGTAAAGAAGGTCCTCTAGTTCACATTGGAACTTGCATAGCTTCTTTGCTTGGGCAAGGAGGTACAGACAATCACCGGATCAAGTGGAGGTGGCTACGTTACTTCAACAATGATAGAGACAGAAGGGATCTGATTACATGTGGCTCAGCAGCTGGTGTCTGTGCAGCCTTCAGGTCACCTGTTGGAGGCGTGCTTTTCGCTCTTGAGGAAGTAGCCACTTGGTGGAGAAGTGCCTTGTTGTGGAGGACATTCTTCAGCACAGCGGTTGTTGTGGTGGTACTAAGAGAGTTCATAGAGATATGCAACTCAGGGAAGTGTGGTTTGTTTGGAAGAGGAGGGCTTATCATGTTTGATGTGAGTCATGTAACTTATACTTACCATGTAGCTGATATAATCCCTGTCACATTGATTGGTGTCATTGGTGGAGTTCTTGGGAGCCTCTACAATCATTTACTCCATAAAGTTCTCAGGCTTTACAATCTCATCAACGCGTAAGTTTTTAAACATAGTGAAAACTAAACCTCTTTAGTCACTTTCTTACCATATTTGGTCATTTTGCAGGAAGGGTAGGATCCACAAGGTGCTTCTAAGTCTTTTGGTGTCTCTCTTCACATCAGTTTGTCTCTATGGTCTTCCTTTCCTGGCTACATGCACGCCTTGTGACCCTTCAATAGAGGAGAGATGCCCAACCAATGGAAGATCAGGCAACTTCAAACAGTTCCATTGTCCAAAAGGTTACTACAATGATCTAGCTACTCTGCTTCTCACCACCAATGATGATGCTGTAAGAAACATCTTCTCATCCAACACTCCCAATGAGTTTAGCATGGGTTCCCTTTGGATCTTCTTTGTACTCTACTGCATCTTGGGGCTTTTCACATTTGGTATTGCAACACCTTCTGGTCTCTTCCTCCCAATCATCCTCATGGGTTCTGCATATGGCAGAATGCTTGGTGGAGTGATGGGATCATACACCAGCATTGACCAAGGGCTTTACGCGGTTCTTGGTGCAGCTTCACTCATGGCAGGGTCAATGAGAATGACTGTGTCACTCTGTGTTATATTCCTGGAGCTCACCAACAACCTTCTTTTGCTTCCCATTACAATGATTGTGCTTCTCATTGCCAAAACTGTCGGAGACAGTTTCAACCCAAGTATCTATGACATCATATTGCATCTGAAAGGTTTACCATTCTTAGATGCAAATCCAGAGCCGTGGATGAGGAACCTCTCAGTTGGCGAGCTTGGTGATGCTAAGCCACCTGTTGTAACCCTACAAGGTGTAGAAAAGGTTTCTAGAATAGTTGATGTGCTAAAGAACACAACGCATAATGCATTCCCTGTTCTTGATAAGGAAGAAATAGTATCCCAAGTGGGTGTAGCAAATGGAGCTATAGAGCTCCACGGGTTGATCTTGAGAGCACACCTTGTTAAAGTGTTGAAGAAGAGATGGTTCTTGACAGAGAAAAGAAGAACAGAAGAGTGGGAGGTCAGGGAGAAGTTCCCATGGGATGAATTGGCTGAGAGAGAAGACGACTTTGACGATGTTGCCATAAAAAGATCTGAAATGGAAATGTATGTTGATCTTCATCCTCTTACAAACACAACCCCTTACACAGTTATGGAGAACATGTCTGTGGCCAAGGCTTTGGTGCTGTTCAGACAAGTGGGTCTTAGACATTTGCTTATTGTTCCCAAGATTCAAGCCTCAGGAGTGAGTTTATTATATTACCTTTCGACTCTAACTTTACTTTCATGCTTGTTATAAAGTGTCTAGGCAAATCTAATGGATCTAACCATTAACTTCCTTGCAGATGTCTCCTGTGGTAGGGATCTTAACCAGGCAGGATCTAAGGGCATACAATATCCTACAAGCTTTTCCTCACTTGGAAAAATCCAAAGGTAGAAAAGCACAATGAATTGCTACTTGTACTATTGGTTTACCTGTTGTTGTAAAATTTGGCCCTGCAGCCATTTTGTTTCCTTCCCATTCTTGAAGATGTCTCTGTCCAGTTTTGCACTTTTTCTTCATACTCAACAGAAGTTGATATGTTTCACTTTCAAACATTGTACGCATCTCTTTTTGTACTTGTAAAATCACAGTGAGAGAGGAACCATATCTCCTTTTTTAAAGGAACGGTTCTTATCCATTACATGGTCTCCTGGACTTTTAAAGTTCATTGCTACAGGGACTTAAGTGACAAGAGTCCTTGTGAGTCCAGTTAGCACGCACTTTCTTTACTTCGGGTGTTTTTTTTCCATCATAACCTTCTATTCAGTGATGAAAGCATTGAATGATGCAGTGTAAAACATACAAGCCATTGTTTTTATGAATTGAACCTGTCAGTTCCCGGAAAGAAGGTGAAGCAACAGAGTTCACCACAATGACCCATTACTTGCGGCACAAGAATCTAGTTAAGTTCCAGGGCTGGTGTAGCCAAGGAACCTCTGCTCTGGTTTTTTGAGTACTTGCCCAACGGAAGTTTGAGTGAATTCCTTAACAAGAAACCTTCATCGGAGTTGTCAGAAGAATTCATAGTCCTCTCTTGGAAGCAGTGGGCAAATATCATTCTCGGCATGGCCTCTGCGCTTACTAATCTACACGAAGAATACGAGAGACAGATCATCCACCGTGATGTCAAGACATAGTGCTTGATGCCGAGTTCAACACCGGCTACAGAGGCGGAAGAGATGATTGCCGACGGTATAGGTGGGGAGGAGACTCCGTGGATGACGCCTAAATCAACTGTTTCGATTGTGACTAAAACATTCATAGTAGTCGTCTTACTAGTATTTGACTAAAACAACCCATTGAATAAAGTGTGTTAAACCGAGTAATGGGGTCTGTTGATCAAATCAATCTATGTACACAACCAAGAAACTCCAAATGATACCCTGGTTCAGGTAATGATAACATGGTCGCAACTTTATGGCCATACACACACACAAAGACACAACAATCCATTGCGCCGGATTTTCCAAACCGAGATTACTAACTACTTTTTTACTCGTCAGTACCAAAGTAGCGATCGCCAAACTCACCCAAGCCTGGTATAACCCGAAACTCTTCGTTTATACACAGATCTATTTCCGATGTCACAATCTTCAACGATGGAAACCGTTTGCAGACGCAATGTATTCCTTCTGGAGCCTGGAGAACGCGGAAACGATTGTGAGTTTCGTGACTAGGAGATACAGAAAAATAGTTATATGACTTAACACTAACCGAGATAAGGTTAAGGAAGATAATGTGGGATTCAGGAACTCCTTTCTGTAAGAGTAGTTCTATCGCTTGACTTGCAGAGTTACCTTCCAAGAAATCCAATGGAAGATTTGAGAGAGAATTTACACTTCAAAGTTCAAACCATGAGAGGGGAACAATAATTGAAATTACCTGTGCCTAGAACGGGATCCATAAGCAGGACATGGCGCTCGGAGATATCACTTGGAAGCTTCTCATATATAAGCTGATTCATATGCGATAAAGAAACTCTTAACAGTTTGTTTGTTTAAGAAAAGAGCTGATTCATCTACACACACAAACAAACCTGCATTCCATTGTCACCCACACGATGAATAAGAATCTTCCCTATCTTAATCCCTTTGCAGCATGCCCGTAGAGCGTTTTCCATGCTTTCACCACTAGTAAAGCGTACAAAACAGAAAACTTTAGCCAAGAGAATAGAATAGAAATGGCACTCACTCAACAAATGAGCAAACAAACAATGTATGATTCCTATGTTACACGTTTCTTGTCTTCATCTATCAAACAAACTGGAAAACTAAACAGATCCAGTCTCCATCTACCAACAAGAACTTTAAAACACGTAATACCTTTCAACGCTCACCTTCTAATGACTGAGACCCCACAAAGTTTCTTGCAGAAATCAACACCGCTATACACAGCTCCTGGTTTGGAAAAGATTAGAAATTATAATCGTGGGGATAAAATCGAGCAGGAAATAAAGCCATGAATAATTACTTGCTTTGATTTCGACAAGGCCCAAATACCTGTTGGAGTAACTACTTGTTTCTCAGTGAATGGCAAATGGCCAAGACCATGCTCCACAACCTGAAATAAAGCCATGAATAATTGAAATAACAAGGGGTGAAAGCTGAGACGTTGAAAGGGATGACACGAATTAGAAGAGTACCAGACGAATGAGGCGATCTGAGTAAAACACAAAGTCATGTTTTGATATGTCCTTCTCTCGAATGAGTGTATGCATGCCTCTTATCTGCAATTATGATCTTAGAGTGAGAAGATGGGTTGTCTGAATCAAGCATCAAATATCTGGAAAAAGGCCAAAACTACCTGAAATGTTGACTGAATAACAAAAACATTTGGGTAGATTTTGCAGAGATCATGTTGCCCAAGTTTTGTGTGGATATGTTGCACAATCAAATCAACTGCAACGTGATTGTCACCTCCTCGGGGAATAATAACATCGGCATATTTCTTCGAAGGGAGAACAAAATCATCAAACGCGGGCTTCACAAACTTTGCATACTGAAAATGAACATAATACCCTCAAAACAAGAAAATTTGAGCGATAAAGAAAGCTCATAAAATAACACTGTTATGTAGAAGATAAGCTCAAAGAGTGCACTAACTTAGATAGATGTACCTGGCTGAAATTTTTCAGACCAAAATCTGAAACAAAAACTAACCTGTTCAAGCACAGAATCAACATCTCTACCCCTCTCAACAGTGTCACGCCTGATTCTGCGAGCAAGCCTCACATCAGCATCTGAAACCAATTAATAGCTAAGATGAGGACTTTTAACTTTGATGAGGACCATATACATTTCAAACAGATTCAAAGTTAGCTTCAAAGGTATTCATTCTGTCTTAAAAGGTCAACAAGTGACAAATGGCGAAAGTCAGTTAATCCGTAAGGACATCATCAGCTAAGGACCATGAAGTGGAAAACTTCCATCACAACATACAATTGTCACTGTATCATCTAAAATTCTCCAGAAAAAAACATAAGGTCAAATATACTGAAGCTAGTTATCCAGGAGTTAAGGTGGTACTGGTGACCTGTGTCAACGAAGATCTTCATATTCAGCAGATCCCGAACTCTTGAGTCATGGAAAAGTAGAATTCCTTCCAAAATTATGACATCACAAGCATTGACCTGAAAATAGTCCCCCAATAATTGATTTAACAAACGATAATTCTCATAAGAGATGCAAATATGGGGAGGTATCGTTGCAACATAAACATTGCAAAAGTAATTATTCCGAAGATCCAGGCCACATGAAGTTAGAAGACGGAATCATAAAACCGCAAAAGTTAAACATTTAAGGAGGTTGAATAAATGGAGACACATCTTAGACAATAGCTGCAGAAAAGTTAGGCACCTGGCGAAAAGCATCTGCTTTACGTTGATGGGTCTTGAAGTCGTAAATTGGAACTTGATACGGTTGTCCACTCTTGAGTGTATCAATGCAATGCAAAAGCTGCTCAGTGTCAAAGGCATCTAGGAATAAAAGAAAGAGACAGAATATCAGTGTTCTCTAACAAGAATAGAACACGATCAGAAAGAGAGATATTCAAGAAAAATCTACCAGGATGGTCGAAATTGTATTCTTGAACATGAGCCAGTTCTTCAGATGTCAGACCACGGTAAAAGGAATCCTAATCAATCAAACCATACATCACATATCAAAGCTAGCAAGTGATAACATGAGAACTGAGGAGAGTGAATAGCTTCAGAAATCTAACCTGGTTAACAAGAACAATGCGATGATCATGAAGTTGCTGGATGATCATGTCACATACCGTGGTCTTACCCGAAGCAGTACCACCAGTAACTCCTGCACAAATCGAAAAGAAGATATCGATCAAATATCTGTAATTAGTTTAGAACTCCTAAACGGCAAATCGGTCATAAGTAAAACTACGAAAAAAATCGGTTTAGACGGCGTCTAGACATCAGTCAATGTACTAATAAAGAAGTCCTAATTACAGAGTTTCTTGAATCGAAGGGAAACATGATTAAAAGATTACGTATAGCTAAATCCCTAAGAGATAATACTCAGATGAGTTCGCCTAGGCACTAATCCTCTATAAACAAAACGAAGATATCGATCAAATATCTGTAATCGGTTTAGGCTGCCTAGAAGCACTCAGTTTCTTGAATCGAAGAACTCAGTTTAGGCGTCCGTCTATGTACTAATGAAGAACTCAGTTTCTTGAATCGAAGGGAAACATAATTAAGAGATTCTGTATAGCTAAAGCCCTAAGAGATAATACTCGATGATGAATCGAAATTTGAGAGAGTTCGCCTACGCACTAATCCTCTAGGCTAGCGATTTCTTGAATATTAGTAATTAAGTTCAAATTAACCGAAGGCAAACATGATCAAGCCCTAGAAACTGACAACGATCAGGATATCACTAAACTTGGGAGCACAAATGCTACAGGAGATTCAGTATAGCTAAAACCCTAAGAGAGTTCGATTATAGACTAAGCAAGGATTATAAGGAGAATCAAGAATCACCGATGACGAAGGGCTGATTAGGCGCGGAGGGATCGGAGATCAAGGAAAACGGAGGAACACCGGAGCGGAAGTGAGAAGGAGAAGAGGTGGATGACTTCGACGGAGAAGAGAGAAGACCGTCGAGGCGAAGACCGGAGAAGTGAGGCCCCGATGCCTTCTCCATGACGTAGTCAATCGACGTTGAGTCTTCCGGCATTAGGTTTACGGCGAAAGAGATCAAGATTCCGATTAGGTCTCCGGAGAAGAAAGAAAGAAAAAAAGAATGATGTGGAAGTGATCAGTGACGACTGATTCTGCACAAATAAGGCAACCCCCACTTGTTCTCTCGCTCCCCTCCGTCTTTTAAAAATGTTTATTGACAGAAACGTGAAGGAGACTGCTAAATTAAAATATTAATCTGTTTTAAAATATGGATATATCGGAGACTTTTGTATTGTTATTAAATAATTAGTGTTGTACTCACTAATTTTTTTTTTAATAATTTGATTGGATGAATTTGAAGGAAGCTACTAAATTAATATATTCATCATTTTTAAATTTAGAGTTAACCAAGACTTTTTTATTGGTAGGTTAACTTTCCATCTCTCTTATTTTTAATTCAGTTAAAGTGTCCTTATATACTAGTGTAAAACTACACATGGAGTGAGGCATGATTCTCATGATTTTTTGAGATCTTAATTTGAAGGATAATGTATAATAATTACCGATGGTTAAATGTAGTTTAAAAGTTTGATATTTATTTAGAAAAATTTTACTGATATTTTTCATGTTTTAAAATCAAATCAAATACCAAAGACACTATATACAAAAGAGTATGAGTTGGAATGCACTGCTCAAAGTCATCCAGAGATCATAGGTTCTGTTAATCCAAACACAATTCAGTGTAGATAGATTTAACATTTATATTATCATTTTTTTTTGAAAAAAACTGTATAATTATTGATAAGAACAAAATGCTGAAATATTTTCTAATTTTTATAGTCTGTATTACGCTAAATTGAGTACAACACAAATAAATAAAATTTGTCAAAAATAATTGAAAACAGTTATAATACTGTTTGAAATTGAAATATGAGCATATGAAAATGGCATAAGGAAGAATATTCCAACCGGACCAATCAAGTGGACGAGAGAGGATAAACAAAAGTAACTGAAAGATAAGGAAAAATATGTAGCAAAATCAGAAATGCAATAATCCGAATTACAAAATGATGCAAAATACATCAAATACGAAGAAAAATAAAACAAATACGAAGAAATAACTCCAAAAATTATTTATTTTCTCCCCTCAGAAAGTATTTCCTCGCTGCAATACAAAAGCCTAAATTCTCAGAAAGCCCAAACAAGGCCCATAACCAACGATCCAACAACAAAAATATATCCAACGGAAGCACGTAACCCATGACCCGAGCTGGAATCCGAGTCGGAGTTCGAACCCGAATCCGGAGAGGAAACGGCTGTGGAGTCAGAAGACACGACGTTGACTTTGACCTTCATGCCTTGTTCGCAATGCCCTGGGGTCCCACATGCGAAATAACGAGTACCGGTTTTAGACAGCTTAACGACGTCGTTTCCAGAGCTTAAGGAATTGACAGGTGTTCCCAGGTCACAACTCTTGTATGCCGTTTCGCTTCCCAGCTCTACGACGCTGTGTAGTCCCGAATATTTAAAAACTACAAGGAAAGCAAAACGGTTTGGTTTAGCATCAACCGGTTGGTTTGGGTAATAAATTGAGTTTTACGTACCCAGTTGGTCGCCGACTTTGAAAGATTGATCGGACGACCAGGAATCAAAGTCAACGGATTCTTCCCAGCCTTGGCTCCCACCCATCACATGTTGTGCTGCTAACGTTGTCTTAACAGCTATTAAACCGGAGAAAACCAGGATAACAAGAATTGCTTGCATTTTCATTGGTTTTAGTGATTGAACTCGGTTTAGCAATACTTGACTAAAGCTTCTGTTAGCTACTGCATATATATAGGGCAATGCATGAACTTGGTTGCTTAAGAGAGAAACTTGGGAATGAAAGAAACAAAACAAGCTTGGAGTTGAATCGAAGGTAAGATCTTTGGTAGTTGTCGAATCTTTAAATCACTATTGTGTCATGTTTGTTATTTTTGTTATATTTTATGCGTGTGTTCAAGTAGAACGTGTGCATCAGAATTGCCGAATTAGTTAAGGAGCTAATAAGCCTTAGCATACAAGCAAGATTTAAAAACCATCTGGTTTGGTAATAGAACTTTTGTTACTTGTTAATTTGTTGGAGAAATCATCTTTAGTTTTTATATATGTTCATGATGCCATAACTTCCTAACACACAATCTGATGTAAATAAATAATGAACCATTGAAAGATTCATGAAGCTTCACCAGCCACCAAAGCAAAGATCCAAAAGTCATAAATTAGCAACACATCAAATCATCTAATATGTAAGTATTATTACAAGACGTCATCAGCATGATCTCTTTGACATGGAAAAATTTATATTTAGTATATATCATATTATAATACACCGCATATATTATTATTTATTATTTTGTGATGGTTATTTTACCACACTATTTTTAGCTTATATTAATGCGGGCGCTTTGTCACCTCGTTCTTATACTAGAATTGTTAAATATTATGGTTGCTAAATGCACTACATTTATTATTTACATATTGGCTTGGTTGAACTGCCACACAATTTTTTTTATTTGACGTGAATAGTTTTATCACCATATTACTATTGATAGTTACATGTTTATTATATTATAATTATCATATATGAATATTTATGTAACCAATATAAAATATTATAAATTTTATTGATTTAATGAACTGCTTATTACAATATTTTTAGACTTATTTTGGTTCAAACGCTTTAGTACCAACAGTCACAAAGAAAATTTAATTTTTTTACCGTTTTTAAACGCTATGGACCATATTTTCATCTATAAATACATTTATATTTCACTCATTCACTTCATCCAAACATTTCATATTATCTCAAATAACTTTCAAATAATTTTCTTCCGATTTTCTATTACAAGAAAGTTGATTCGATTATTTTTATTTGTGATTGTAATATTTGATTGTATGCATGGTCTTTTTGTTGGATAATTTATTCCAAAAGAATTTACCATAAATTTTGGTTTATATTTCTATGCGATATTTTCCTTGTAATTGCTTGTATGATTAATGTAAACGGTTTATTTGAATTAAATATTATTATGTTCTTATAAAATTTATTATTTTGTGTCTAGAAAATAAAATGATATATTGAGAAACTTAGTTTCCATCTCTCAAAGTAAATGGAGAAAATTGCACAGCATGGATTACCAAGAGCTTCATCTAAATTAAGAAAAATACTTGACACGTAAAAAAAAAACAAATTTGTTTCTTATGAAAAGGCTAAAACTATAATATTTTTGAGAAAACATCTAGATAATAATCTTACGCATGATTATGCGAGAGCAAGATTCTTTAGATATTTGGAAAGCTCTAAAAGAGAGGTTTGATAACCAGAAGAAAATGACTTCTTCATGATTCATGTTGTGTTTTGTAGTCATAGTCAAACCTCTTTTTTAGAGCTTTCCAAAGATCTAAAGGATGAATTGTTCTCACATAATTATCCGTGAGATTTTCATCTAGATGCTTTCTGAGAAATATAAAGCTTTGTTCTTTCATGAGAAGCGGATTTGTTTCCTTCTTTTATCATGTCGAGTATTTTTTTTTGAATCTAGATGAAGCTTCATATTGGTGATCCATGCTCTGTAATTTATTCCAGTTACTTCGAAAAATAGAAACTGGAGTTTCTCGATATTTTTCATTGATTTTATAAAACAAAATTATAAATTTATTAGTGAATTAAAAATATTTTCATTCAAAATGAATCGTTTATATTATTCATAAAGCAATTACAAGAAAAAAAAATCGCATAGAAAAGTAAACCAATATTTATCATTAATTCTTCTAGAGTAAATTCTCCAACAAAAGACCTTACATAAAAGCAAAGATTACACTCACAAATAAAATAAAATAAACATTCAAATCATCTTTCTTGCAAGAAAAAATGAGAGAAAATTATTTGAAAGTTGTGAGAGAAGATGAAATGTTTGGATGAAGTGATGAGTAAAAGATAAGTGTGTTTATAGATGAAAATAATGTTCATAGCCGTTTAAAAAGGTAAAAGAAAAAATTTAAAAAATCTTTGTGATTGTTGGTATTAAAATGTTTGAAACAAAAAAAAAGGCTAAAAATATTGTAATAAACAATCAATCACATCCAATAAATTTCATTATATTTTATACAGGTGACCTAAACATTCTTATGTAATAATCCATAATATAGTAACATGTTCTCATCATGTGTAATTTTCATGTTTACCACATTATAGGTATAATTATTCATCTTTACCTTCACTAAAGAGATAAATTCAAAAACATCTTCTTTTTTAATATGCAAAAAAAAATTATATTAATTAGAATCTTAAACTTCACATTCCAAAATTCTACCCCATTCCTCAACTTTTAACCTTAAGTCTTAAATTAATTAATCCTAAGATTATAAATGTTTTTTTTTCTTTGAAAATAAGAATAAAAATGATAAGGTAAACATAAAAAGTGATAGTAAGAATGTGTTATTTTTTGACAATTTCTCATCTTCAATAGTATTATAGTGATAAGATCATATTTATTAGAAAATTAAATAAAATGTTATGGCGGCAATATATATTAAAATAACGTAATAAATATTATTTAAGTTTTCAAAAAATTTAAATCAAACATCAAGTTAACTACAAATGACAACATTCACACATTTGAAAGTTTTCAGAAAATATATTTATACAATTTTTTTGCTTGATTAATATTTAATTATAATTTTCATATCTTAATTTTGAATTTTTATAATAGAAATATATTTTCAAGATAACAACATAATACATAGTACCTCCGTTCAAATTACTTGTCATTATAGGGTAAGTTTTTTGTTTTAAAATAAGTGTTATTTTATGATTTTAATGCAAAACTTAATGATTTTATATATCATTCTATTTTTCTATTGGTTGAAATGTAGTTAGGTGTATAGGTAATTGTGTTTTTATTTTGAGAATATGTAAAATTAAATGTTTTTTTAATTTGTGTGCAAAACCTAAAACAACAATTAAATTGAAACGGAGGGAATACTAATTATCTTATTTTTAAAATATAATATTATTAATATAAATTCATTTTAATTACATAATGCAATTCACTTCTCAAATAATGGTATAGATATTACGAGACGACAAACCAGCTTAGAATAATAAGTAATATTATAGTAGTATACCAGGCATCTTAGGGCATATTTATTGGGGGGTCTCTTAGCAGGGGTTCTTAATTTTTTTAAGAGCCGTTTCTTAATTTTTAACTAAGAAAATTTAAGAGACGTCTCTTAAATAACAGACTTAAGAGCCGTCTCTTAACCAAAAAAAATTTGAAAAAAAAATTAAAAACGAGTCAATTTAAGTTAAGAACCCCACTTTAAAAGACCGTAGATAAACATGGCATTAACACACAGTAACATGTTATAATAATATTTATAATTTATATTTGAAATTAGAAATAAAGACAAAAATTTATACAATAATAGAAGTTCTATGTACCTATAGTGACAATGAATTTTACATTATTGACTTTTAACAGAGTTTGAGGAGGAGCAAACATGTTTTTCATAACACTCTTTATGTTATTATCTCTTCAACTATTGGATTCATTTTCTTCTCATCACATCAAGTGAAATATCGTGTAAAGTTCATCAGCGATTTTACTCTATAATCTCTTTCTCATCTTTTCATTTACAAAAACATTATCATTCTCTACATCTCATTTCACAGCAACAACCGCAGTTTCAGAGCTCATCTTCTTCCTCCTCTCCCCAAAACTTCCACCACATGATGAGAAACCAGGAAGACATCCATGATGCTGCCGGTTATACTTCTTCTTCTTCTTCTCTTCCTTCACACTAATGTCTTCACTGGCCACATTGGTTAACTCGCCTGATTTTGCACTGAGAGGTAAGGAGGAGAGCTTAGAGCTGATGGCGCTCCAGAGCTTTCCTCTGATCGTTCTCTATACTGTCTCTGAAAAGTTCACCAAGCTTCTTCCTCCTTGGTCTTGGCGCTGGAGAAGAGCCACGAGAAGACTTCTTGTCTTGGAATATAAGGCTTTGGATACGAGGAGGCCTGTCCGAGAAGCTGCACTTTGGAGTGTTTCCACGCGATGGAGTGAAATCTGAGTATAAAAACCCAAAAATATGAATATTGAACCATACAGCAACTAGGTCACTTATTAAACAATAATTTATAAGTTTTTTTTTAGGTTTTTAAGTTTTTACCTCCATTAACGCTGTGGAAATGCATCGTCAGAGTCAGATTTGTAGCACATCGCTGAGTATCAAAACAAATGTTTCATCTTACTACCTGTGGAACAAATTAATAAGATGTAATTTCACAAATTAAAGAACAAGATTGTAAGTGTATCATATGATTCAATCACCATCATAAGAACATAATAGACCAAAACAGACAAGAATTACGATAAGTCTATCCTTAAAAACAGAGGAGATGAAAATCTAAAGAAGTGACAAAGCAATGTCCGGCAAATTGGAATATATTATAAGGCATAAAACATAATACAAACAGGAACGCAAAGGAAGCGGCTACTTAAACCCACACAGGGGTGACACTAACCCACACAGGGGTGACAATAACCCACAACAGGGGTGACCAACAAGCTGGCAGATAACAAATCTCAGAAACAAAGCCCAAACAACAGGCAGCTCAAGCCTACTCCGAGGCAGCAAACGATTACAACGCAAAACAAAGCAGATAAACTAGAAAAGAAACTGAACCCAGACACGGGTACATAAGATAAAAAGAGAAACGTTGTTTAAATCCCAAGAAAGCTGAAAGTTCTGAGAACAAGGAGAGGAAGAAAGAGAACATAAACTTCCAACCACTCTAGGCCTACAAAGAGAAACCAAGCGAAACCGAGGAAGGCCTCCAATTAGGACAGACCAACACCACTTGAAAAGCTTGACAACCAATCCGAAGGACAAACAGGTTCAACCGCTAAACACAAGCAGAGCGAGGTAAAACATGCTCCAAATCAAACCCTATTCACCGAAAAAAGTCACGAGCAAACCAAGGAACCTCTGACTGCTTAACTCAAATTCTATCAACTCAACTCTTCCAGCAAAGAACTTAGACAAGCAGGAAACACCAAGGGAGCCAAGAGAATCAAACCCAAAAAGCACTGGCTGCCACCTTAAAAGACTCCTCTAGCAAAGGCCCTCTCAAAAGACAGAAACTTCAGGGACACAAACAACCTTCAACCACACGACACCCATACCTTAAGAACATGACTACAAAGGATCCCAACACCCAAAACGCAGTACGTAGACGCACGCGCAGAACCAAGGAGGAGATCTTAAAAAACAGTAAACTTAACAACTTATATTAACAAAGAGGAGGATGAGAGCCTCCGCTCACGTAGCGGCGGTGAGGGAACACGGCCAACCACGGAGGGAGATCGACGGCAAGGAAAGAAAGGCTGCTTTTTCATAATTCAAAGTCACCACATAGCTTTCTGTCAAAATTACTGTTGTGATAAAAAAATCTATGTTATCACGGGAAAGTCTTTTTGATTTTGACATAAGTTTCTTTTAATAACATTAAATTTACAAATGAAAAAAAAATCAAATCAGAGATATGATCTTATCAGATAAGAACGAATCAAATGAATACGTTAAAAGTCTATCTCTATCAACATAGGAAGAAATCAAAAACTGATTTAGAAAAACCATTATGCAAGATTTTTTTGTATAAAAAAATAATAATGGAAGAATAATTTCAGATGCTGTTTTTTTTCTCCGATCACCGAACCACCACATGCTAATGTTCGTTCATAAAACAACAACAAATTATTTCGACCGGACAATAACTAAAATTGAACGCATCAGACAAAGACTAATCATCAAGAAAGCTGAAACACTAATGAACAAATATAACAGGACATGAATTATTTTAAGTAAAAAAAAGTTTTGAGTTAAGTACCGAAGCTTTTCTTAGAAGAAGAAAACGACCACCCGAGATTACAGCTGGAGAAGCCACCGGAGCAATCGATGTTGTACTCTTTCTCGGCGATTCTGAGAATTTAAATAAACGAATACATATTATAATCAATACTTTTATATAATAATCGAACGCCACATCACTAGTCAGATTCATATCATCATGAACCAATCATATTTAACTTTTTAACTAGAAAAAAAATCTAAAGATCAAAAATTAAATAAGAGAATTACCGAAGCTTTTCTTGGTAGAAGGAGACGATTTAGATACGGTCGAGACTACAACGGTGTCGTTTTCCTCCACTGAGTTATAATATGTTTCGTGGGAGACTCTGGTGTTTAACGATACTCTTCTGTTCTAAACGAGACTTGTTAAGCGACGACGAAGACGAACCCATTCACCGGACTCGACTTATCAAAAATAAATTAAAGAGTGGAGAAACTTTCTCTGCGAGATGGACTTTGTCTCGAGGAATTATGTTTTTGATTTTGTTAAATAGTGTTAGAGAGACGGACTATATGATATGATCACTATTTAATGTGTTTCGTAGGAGAAGTGGGGGTCCCACACGTACACGGTGCCCACTCAGTAAAGACCAAAACGGTGTCGTTTTGAGTGTGGTGACTTTTTAGGAATTGACGTGGCACTTTATGTAAATTCCCTGATTACATTTTTTTTTGTCAACTTTAGGATTACGTATTTCCTATATTAGGAAACAATATATAGAATTTTTTCACTTTATTATTTATATTATTATGCCAACTAGCTGTTTGATTCAATTGCATTCAGAGATATAATGACCTACATTAGTGAATTTTTGGTTTGATTTCCAAACTTTTTTTAACATAGTATATATAGACATAAATTTTCAAAATGCGTATAGAATATCTTATATGGTACATATGATTATGTCATATGTTATTATTAAAATGATTTTAAATTTTTTGATAAATAAGTTAGTTCATCGAGATATATATATATATTTCTCATTACTTAGCTAATATTAATTTGCAATACACAAAAAAAATAATCTTTTATTTTTTTACCCTTGAATAAAAAACTATATAATTATCTGGTATATTTAAATATAATGATTCATGATTCTGAAAGATAAAAATTTGATAACAATTTGTGTATTTTATATATCATTTTGTTTAATTTTAAATATATTAAATAAATAAAATAGTCATATTAATCATATAATAATTTTAAAATTCTTATATATGATATTTTAATGTTTTGAACGATTATAAATCACTAAGAATGTTAAAGTCACACGCTGAAATTGTTTGATCAATGGTTTCAATAAATTTGTATAACAAAATAGCAGAATTAACATAAACTACATGAGTATCAGAATTTTTCTTTAGTAAATATAGTACTATTAAAAAATAGATCTATTTGGTATCATTTAAGTTAACTATATACCATATAAGATAAGCATAAATCTTTCGTTTTGAATTTCAGACAGATGATGTATCATATTGAGTTAATAAGATTAGAAATTTTATGCATGTTTCTAATTTACTCAAATCGTAAATATATTTTACATATATTGTTTATTATTAATCAGCAGTTGATTCAATAGTTGATGGTCATTGTTGAAGTGTAACTTCTATTGAGAGAGAGTCAGAATATTGTCGATTGCGTATCTTTGAAGTATTGAGAAGAAAAAGAAGTTTACAAACTTTATTTCATATTTTTTATTGTGTTAATAAATATTTTATAAACATATTTGAGTTCTGTGCATAACGGAGATTATCACGCTAATTATTTATTAAACGGAAAAAATTACTAAATGTGTTATGATTTCCAAATTTTTAAAAAGCTGGTCCTAATAATCAATGATTCATACATAGCTGGAGCGTCACCATTATCAGCTCTTATTAATACAATTGCACTTATAACTCATCGATGTGATATTATCTATTGTATAATGATATATTAAAATACATTCCTATGGAGGTTTGATAATGCAATAGTCTCTGCAGCGTTTAAGAGACTAAGACATAACCACCAAATATCGAGCTTCATTTCGTCAAACGTATAATATATTCTAAGCCAGTAATAGTTGTATGTGAATAGTATTTGCTGTGCTGGAAAGTGAAAACTGAAAGATTATCGTTTCAGTAAAGACTAAGATAATATAGTGATCGAGACTGCGTATAGTAGCATGATATTAACATTTGGTTTCTTGTCTACTTTGCTAAAGTGAATATGAAGATTAGCATGATTAATTACGTGACCCAAAAATGAGTTGAGGGTAAATTGCGCTAAAAATACTCATTTTTCTTGTACCATTTTTCAAATACACTTAATCACTTTTTATCTTTGTTTATTAGAGACATATTTATAAGCGCCTTGGATTAGATTAATTTAAGACTTAGAGTTTAGAGTTAGGGTGATGTAGGGTGGGAGGTAGAGTTTTTGACGAATGTAAATGTTAGAATTCTAATAATTTAAAAAATTTTGCCTTTTAGAAAAGTAATATTTTTAAAAATATCTCTTTATATGAAGATACAAAGGTGAAAAGTGGTATAACAAAGTGGTAAGCGTTGAAATTTTTCAAATATTAGATGCATCAACAACAATTTATACGCTTGGAGAAAACAAAGTAATACTGTGTACCTCTTGGGCTAGATTTGTAGCTTAGTTATATTTTGGTTGTTAGACTCTACAAGAAGGATAAGATTCTTACATTAGTCCGATTTACTTCAAGCAATTTCAATGCCCATGATCTCCAAATGACGGATAAGGCCTTACTGATAGACATAATAGCGGATCATGTGTTGATTATTATTTCGTATGGTTGTGTATGGTTAGGGCACTCTATGGTAATTAATTTTTGCATAGATTTTGTATCGCAAGTTGTGAATGATACAAGATGACTAATAATGGTATGATGTACAAAGTTTTAAATGGTGGACAGAAATGAAGCCGACGTGTAATTAAATTGTTGTATCTTGAATTACCATAATATGAGTGAGCTGAGTTTACTAATGCTTGGTTTTAATTGCCTGCATGATCACTGGGCATGAGTGCCAATTTGTTTAAAACTTTCATTAATTATCGCTCATAAATTTTTAGTATTTGCGCAACGCAAATGACATTGCACATAGATTGATTGATGATTACGGAAAAGTTTGTTTACTTTTTGTCAACAATGCACGTTAATGCAGAACTCCTAATTGAGCTAGGTTTAATAGCTGATAATGCTTATTTCATCTTAGTAATCATGATATTGTCCTGAAATTTCATCTTCCGCCACCAGAACAGACAACCGTGATATTGAATGAGTAACGTCAGAATAATCACAAAAGACACCGCTATATTATAATAGATGATTTTTATAGGAGTAGTCACTATATGGATTTCTGAAGTTTTAGAATATATATAATTATCCTACATAAACATCAAATTTTCCAAGTATGTGTTTTCTTTTTCCACGAGAGAAATGACGTTTAGCAACAAAAAAATGACATCAAAGTATCGTACTTCATCTTCTATACTACGGCAGCCATGAAAGCTGTGATATATTTTATTGGTGTACTGGTATATTTGTTGGAAGTTTAGTATATGCTGAGTAATTTGAGATAGTTATCGGAAAAACCAAGTACGTAGTGAATTGTGCATAGCTGATCGTAAAACAGGGTGCAATATCAAAAATAGTCAGAAGTCATAGTTAAGGGTAACAGAGTAGCTAAGAGATATTCAGATATCTAGCGGGTTCGGAAACTAATTAAAACAGCAAGTGAAAAACTTTAAAAAAGTCTAATAATATTAACAAAGTGGGATATCATTTTAGAGAAGAAATGATGGCATGGGCATGCGTTTTTATCGGTTCAAGAGCAGGGGCGAACTGGAACATTATAAGCTAGGTGGCATATCTTTAATAAATATAAAATTAGAATACAAAATCATATAAATTCACGAAGATGAGAGGCTCGTGATTATTATTGCATGATACACGAAAGCGTACACGAATCGCTATGCTGATACATGAATTCGCACATCCAGAATCGATCTATATGCGATTGATACCAAAATCGATTGAACAATATTTGATATGCGACAATATGCCCATATATATATATATAAATATTAATATATATAAATTTTAAAAATCTTAGTTTTTAATAGATTAGATTCATTCATTTTATTTTTGTAGTTTAGCATTGTCGCTTAACCGCGGTTTTTCACATCGTGGATTAGTGATTCGTGTTTAATGTTTTTTATAGCCTTTTGGTTTTATTGGAGTATAGCATTTTTTCGCGAATTATTTTGATGAAGTATGTTACTTTTTATAATTGAGTATTTTGACTTCTATTCTTTAGTTGATAACTATTTTTTCGTTGTTTGTTTCAATACTTTACTATTTTGTATGCGTTACCACATGAGTATAGTTATTATTTGACTGAAAAGAATTTTGTTTTGATTAATGAGTTTTTAAATAATTTGACATACTCGAACCGATCCGAATTACCGAACATGAATTATAGAGTACTCTATAACACGACTAAATATATAAAGTAACCGAGATGAATTTTATATCCCGCTATATTGAAATATTCGAATCTGAGATACTCATTCGGGATCGCAAACGCCTACTCCAAAAAAGCGGACAGAGACTGACACAATGAGTGCATGATTTTGCACTGTGTTTCTGTA